>OVBE01008205.1:189-17476 GCA_900406425.1 Iberis pinnata
ATTTTTTGTTACTTACAGAGTTGACTTTGCTTTTATATTTTTTAGAGTGTAAACAAGAAACTGCAAATTAAGTGTGTGTTGATTGATTGGTGTGGAGATGAGTCAATACTTGCTGAGGGGCTTTTACTGTCTTCTGATCCGAAAGAGTTGGTGAATAACATCCTTTTAGGTCCAGACTCAGTTAAGGTTTTGGTCGAGTCTGCTTCCATAAAAGAAGCATTTCTTTGGAGACCTACAGCCATCATGTGCACAATTGAGCAAGCTATTGGGGAAATAATTGTGTGGCCTGAAAATAAGTGTTTGATTGCAGAAACAGAAGAATATGCAATTATGATAAATACTGATAACTTACTTTTTCAATTATTGAATTAAGTAATGTTTCGTAATCGTAGTTTTAAATTAATACAGAGTCCCTCCAAATATGTTATGAATAAGTTCAAACTTTTGGAGTGGAACACACGAAGTGAGGAAGTGGTTGCTGAAGGTCGGTGGCAGTGTAAAGAACCAAATTCAGTGGTTAATGATATTCCTCTAGGACCAAATGCAGTGAAGGTCTTTGTGGACGTGGTAGTAAAACCAGACACATTTCTTTGGAGACCATCCGCAGAAGTGACTTGCCTCGAGGAAGCTGCCATGTCTTTTGTAGCTTGGCCTTTGAATAGAGTTGTCTTCGCAGACGACTATATTCGAACAGATGAGACAAATCCTATAAATACCACAAAACCATAATCATCATCGAAGGTACTTGTTTTGTATATGTTATGGTTATTTTCTATTTAGGAATAATCCATTTTGGTACCTGCTGCATTGGATGTGTTACTGTGTTCATATTTGCATGTTGCAGGCTTATAATATTGTAGGTAATAACACCATTTCAACAGGTGATACAACTCATACGTGTTCAGTTACCAACCATGATGTACCATCAAGGTCTAGTTGTCCTCCTCCTAAATTTCCAATGAAATCGAAGAAACCCATTGTGAAGAAAGTAAAACCAACAGACCAATCAGAACCTCGAAGATCAAAGGTACATTGTGTATGTTATGTTTATAGATTTTTCTTTGAGATTTATGTGTTAATTTGTTCAATTGTTTGCTTACTGACATTTGCTGGTTTTAATTTCCTTCAATGGAATCAGTTTTTGTTTGTTGATAATAATGCATGTGTTATAATTATTTATGCATATTTGGACAGAGCATTGAAGCTGAATCTTGGAAGGAAAACCAAAAGTGTAAGATCATTGACATCAATGGATCGACTGTTATTGTTGAAAGACGTTGGGTAACTGATGATCCAAACGAAAAGGTTCACTTCGTTCCACTCAGACCTGATGGAGTAAGGGTGTGGATTGATGTGGTGAAGGAGAACGATGCGGTAGTTTGGAAACCAAATGATGAGATAGAGATTTTGGTAGATGCACTAGGATCTTCTGTTGCTTGGCCTAAAGATAAAATTGTCCCCCTGATTATGGTATAAGTTAAAGACTTATATATTCAATGTTTGGTTCAGTATTTATTGGTTCTCTTATGCAGTACTTTAATAATGTTGGTTCTCTTCATAAACCAAGATTTCATTTGATGGTTAATGGAATTGAAGTTCAGGTTTAATTTTTTAGAATTCAGTGATGAGAGATAAAATATGGAAAATAATAACATAATAAATGTGTCATAAAAACAATTATATCGCATAAAACAACAACAATAAATATGGAAAAAAACGTTTATACATTGATATAATAAATAATAAAGTAGCACAAAATAAATTCTATAAAATCAATGGATATGATAGCAATCATTATCAATGTTATCTTATATTATAGTATACTATTGCATTAAATATTACTGCCATTGAAAATAAGAACCTTTTATAGCACATTATACAAAGCCATCATTATACTAATACTACTATATCATAAATCCAAACGCTATCTTATCTTACAATATACTATAGCGTTTATAAAATTCTGTGATAATAGATGAGGACATATCATAGCTAATAATATTAACGCTATTGTTGACAACAATATATTATAACAGAAAATATAGATGCTATTGTTGACAATGATTTATTATAATAGAAAATATAAATGCTATCGTAAAAAAGGACATTTGATAGCAACCAAACTAAAACACTATCAATAAATTAGATATAACATAGCAATACATTCAAACGCTATTCTAGTGTATTATACGATAGCAGTTTTCGTTAACGCTATAATAAGTGACCGACCTACGATAGCTGGTCCAGTCATAGCGTTTATGGAAACGCTATGAAAGACCTTTTATAGCGTTAATGGTGTGCTATCAATGAGACTTTTTTCTTGTAGTGCCTCCTTCAACGAAGAAATCGAAGGATACAGAAATACCACAATCGAGCATGATCAGCTGTTAATTGATGGGTTTTTGAACTGTGTGGAGACTTTTTACCATGGTGAGTTTAAAAAAGAAGATCAATGATGAGTTTAATGTTTACAAGACAAAGTCTGGAGTTTTTAGGAGAAAAATAGGTGAGATGATGTCAACAAAATGATAAGAAGTTTGATCTATGTATTTTTTTTTTTATATAACTGTAATGCTTCTTTATTATCTATGTTTCTTATTTCAATTTATATTAGGGAATTGGTGGTTAGTTTATGGTTTTCATGTGGCTATTTTACAAAAGTAAGCAACAAGCTCTTTAGCTTCTAGCTCATCTGGTTGCGAACGAAACTGGAGTGCTTCTGCTTTCGAAAGGGTTAGTATTTTATTTCCATAACTTTTAGTATTTTTAGGACAATTTTTAATCTTTTATAAAATTATATCATATGGATTTCGCCGTTTGTTTGTTGAATATGAGACTTTTTATTCCTTGTTGTAGATTCCAACTAAGAAAAGAAACAAACTTGATGTTAAGACTTAATATTCTATGTTCAATTCAAAGCCAAGTTATTCAACCAGCAACATATGATCAAAGACAAAAAATATTGATGTTATAATTGATGATGGAGATGAAATAAATGCAGAAGAATGGATTGTGGAGCCATCTGAGAGAGAATAAGAGACTAATGATGGCCCTATTTACCAAGCTTCTAATGATGAACATAGAGATTATCTTGACTTTGATGAAGAGCATGATATTGCAATTGATATGGATTTTGAATCTAATAGCAAACAAGTAGTGAATGTGAATACCTTTACAAGAGAAGAAGATTAGATGTCTTTTTTCACGGTTTTAGTTTTTAACTTATACATTTATAATTTCTTAAATAATTTTTGGATTTGGATTTTATGTTTATATAAGTAACAAATTTTTTAAGAAAATATAAAAATATTGTTAATGCCTACACCCGCCTAGTCCCCATTTAATCTTTTTCTAGGCGCTAAGCTCCGATTTAACGACTAGGATCCGCCTAGCGATTTTTTGAACCTGGTTTGAACACTAGGTCCAATTTATTTATTATTATTATTTTTTTTTGCATTTGTGAAGAAAATCAAATAAAAGAAGAAAACAACACATTTATAGAAAATGGAATCCGATTACAAAAACATAGAAACTGTCTTGTGCCTTAACTTGAAAAAACAAAACCTCCTCTTCTAGTCTCTCCCTCCTCCAAAACTCATCTTTCTTCTTTATGCAAAATCACAAACAATAGTTTTTACATCATGTCAAACAAACAGAAGAATAAAAAAAATTTCCAAGACCGAAATCAGAACACAATGAAAACAAATGAACCAGAAAAGTAGCAATTAGCAACTAAAGAAATGTAGTAACTGTATTATGCAAAAGCTTAAATAAACAGTTAAACACTATAAAACCAAAAACTGCAATACAATAGAAGGAAATAAAAGAATTGTTGTTACGACAAATCAAAATTATGGCATCAACATGAAGTAACTTAACCAATGTGATGAAGTCAAGTCCACAAAGAGGCAAATCATCAAAACAACAACATTCTTCACAACGCAACGTATATGTGAAACGAATCGAAAAAAAGTGTCGAGACAGAATAGTACCTAAGTTGCACCGACGATGATATTGTTGATTGGAATAAAGATGAGTTTCACAAAGAAACCGACGAATCCCATAACTACAAACCCAATCGCGGTACGAACAGCCACTTTCGTGAATTCTACAACAACAACAAAAGTTACGAAATCAATAAAAAAGTTGTAGCAAAAAAACAGATCTATATTCAATTCCAGATAACTGGAACTACAGATCAAGGAAATCAAACGCGAATCGAACGGTAACGCTCAAACCGTGGAAGAAAAGCGGAGTAGTTACCTTTACGATCTGGCTTGTGACAACGCTTAACGAGACGGATACTATCTTTAGCGAAATCTCTGAGAGGATCGACGACGGAATCAATGGCATCCATGGCGAATCGTTGATCTGAATCTCACACGTTTGTTCTTAATTTGGTTTATTCGTTCTTAAAAAAACAATCGGAGAAAACGTCACGAAATTTTTTAAACCAATCATAAGAAATAGCTCGATTACACGTGTATTAAGTTGCCACGTCCAATATTTAGTATTGGGCTTGTAATCAATTTATGGCCCAGGTCCATTTCTATTCAGTTTTAAATTTCATAATTTTCATTTTTTTACGTCAATTATACTTTTATTAATTATCGTTACAAATCAAAATTACAAATATCGCATTACAGAACAACATAATACAAATTATTACATCCGCAGAAAGATGCGCTATATACTGGAACTGAAATGATAGAAAGTGATGTTTGACGATGCTTTTCCATTAGATAAGCCTTACTCGCTAACAGATTATCACGTTTATTGTCCTTCTTCGAATCCTGTCTCACTCTAGGGAGAGATGTATGCTTGTCTCGCATTTTTAAAAATCTCAAAATCATCCAGAAAAACCATTTTGCTTCTGATACAAGTTCTGAGAAAATGACATTTTGATACCAATTAGTCCGTATCAAAGTCTTTGACATTTCTTTAATAAGTAGATATAAATTTAGCGTTGTTGCATATGAATTTTGATCTTGTCCTCTTGTTGAAACCAATGTACTTGATGAAAATTGATAATGTCCATTGAAAATCTTCTTAGTCTTCTTTCTCTCTATTGCGATGATAAAAATCTCCAACCCCACCAACATATACTTAAAAGCATCTTGAACACTATAAACCAACTAGACAACATCATCGATTTTCTATATGTTGACCATGAGAAGAAAAGATCTTCATCATCATCGCCTAATATACGTATCAATGACACTGAAATATTGATATCACCATTAAACATTGCATGTGTACTTTGCTCCTTTAATTCACCCATGTATATCATCCTCGGCGAAAGATCATCCGGCCATGGCGGTAACAATTTCCAATTAAAAAACCATAAAATAGTAGCACCAAAATTAAAACCATCATGCATTAAGCGCAATGGACAACAACCGGAATAAGAGATATACATATAATGTATGTCACTCACCAGAATAAGACCGTTGTGATGATACAACAAAACAAAACCGACAAAGAACGACTCCGATGGTGATGATTTGATAATCGGAATAAAATTTTTCCAAGAGGAAAAAAGGCAAGCAACAAAATCAAAGAACAAGGAAAGGAATCGATCATCACCAATTTGACTCATCCTTGAATTTTGAAATGTAGAGAAAAGGGAGAGATGTCCTCCAGAGATACAGAAAATGAAATGGATACAAACACAAATTTTCACCATGATTTATTTACTAATTAATTATGTTACTAAACGAAAACAGAGAGAATCCGGCGGCCGAAGCCGCCGAACGAAAGTTAAAAATCCGGTGAAAAGTGGTTTCAGTAAAAGAGAGAAGAGAGGAAATGAAGAGGCACGTTTTTATGCCTCTTCATAATTTTCTTTAATCAGTACTTTTCTTGTCTGTGTCATAACCATGACATTAATGCAAACCAATCAATCCATTATGGTAATTCTTTCTTACAGTTCTCTCTTCTTAGTTTTCGATCTTCTGCAATTCAGATTAGTTGTCATCTCTCTACTCTTATGAAGATTTGAAAGATTTAATCTCAAAATAAGGTCAACACTTTATCACTTAAGGATCTTAATGATGCTTCTTGTTCTTCCTCTTTGATCTAATTACATCTCTCCATTTGCTGATTTATAATTTTGTAACACATTAACTTTAGTTTCATTGTTGTAGAAGATTTGTGGCTCAAATTTCAATAGCGGTAAGCTTGATCCAAGAACAAATAGTGCTCATATTTGCAATTCTTATGTGATATCAATCACATTCTCTTCTTCGGTTTGCTTATTTTGCCATTGCTTTTGACATCGATTCCTTGCAATATTTGGACAAAAGCCGAGATGGCTTCCTATTCTGCACCGAGACGGGAAACAGGAACTGGAATGGGGACGAGGAACAAGAAACGACAAAAATTTAAAAATGTAGATACGGAGACGACATAATATTAATAACATAAAAAATATCCTTAGGTTGTAAGTAGGAAAAATTATTCAAACATAAGTAAAACAATTCAAGTGCAACAAAAAGAAAAACTCAAGTTTAAAATTTCAATGAAGATAGAAGGGAAAATTAAATCAATAATCTTTTACTAAAGCATCTTCTAAATCCGGTACATCTAGTGTGAGATCCGTAAGGTCCAAAAAACTCACAACATTCATTGATTCAAAGGTATCTCCACCCACATCCCACATCTTTGTCTTTCCTTTTTGATACTGTTTAGCATTCCTTGATAAAAAAAAACGTAAGTTGTTGTGGATAAACACCACATATTGAGCACGAATTGTATACAATTTGTTCCTTCTTAGTGAGTGAATGAAACAATAAGTACTCAAATTATGTTCTGCACATGAAGAAGAACTACGTTGTCCGAGCACTTTAAGTGCCAAAGTCTAAAGAAGAGGAGTTTGAGCACCAAAAGTAGCCCACCAACTTATAGGTTCCATGGTAGGCATTGTTGAAAAGCATCATAAATCTTCGAATGGACTACTACTCATAGAAGACAATGCATATTCATTCATAACTCCAAGCTGATCATAATTATTGGAAAACAATCTTTTGAAGCACTTTCTCCTCTCAAATAAGATCTCTCCATCCTTATGTAGAGTAACTTTTGTGGAGTTTTCATTTAGTCATGCATCACTATAAAATCTACATTATTCCAAACATGTTAAGATTCAACATGAAATAAGATTTAGATAAAATATATATAACTTAAATCCCATACCTTGTATTCAAAGAGTGAGCTAAACAATGTAAGGGAGTGTTATTCTTTGCCTAACAAATTCACATAAAAAACTAGAGTCCGACATTTGATGTTGTTCCTTTTTGTAGATCTCAACCTTCACTTTTTCAATCATAGAATTCCAAATCCGATATACCAAGTGTAAATATGGTTTGTCGGTGTCACGAAATATGATAATATTATATATAGGCCTTGTGAAATCGATAATATAAGACACCTTTCCCCACCAATCATCATTCAAAATCTTCTCTTTGACCGAGATTGCTTTTACAGTATGATCTTCTATATGAGAAGATGGTAAACAAGAATTTACTAACTCTATGTCTAAGCAAATGTCTTAAGCTTAATCTTATCATTGTAATACTTAAGATTTTAATCTAATTCAGGAAGTATTAACACACTAGTCCTATGAGAATCATATTCAGTCTAAGCTATTAAGATTGGTTAGTTTTAGACATTCAAACATGCATATATCAAAAGGTCAATAAAAGTCAACAATGCAAAAGTCAACATTACTTAGCAAAAGTCAACAGCAAATTAAACTTGAAATTAACAACAAAAGGCTAAGAAAATGGGCAAAAGTTATGAATTCGTGTGATTGATCGACTTCCTATGATGTCCTATACTATCATTCAATGTTAATCTTTGGCCTAAGATTCCCCTAATTAGACTAATCCACTATCATGACACTAATCCTTTTCCTAATCATGCAATTAAAACAATCTCTTGGACAATCACACAATCATGAAACATTAAGTTCTCATCCATCTTAAACCACTAAACTAACTAGCACAACTCTAGGATACATCTCATTTAGAAAACAATAGTTGGTTGGAGAATTTCATCGAACACCTTTCGGTCACAATTTTCCCTATGATCTAAACTTGAGTGATCAAATCAAATATAGTCTTAAGAACATCTATTGAGTGAAGATCTAAACTATTTAAGTCCTAAACATCACATTCCATCTCCTAATCACTCTAATCTACCTAACCCATTTGCTCAAAAGAAACTATTCACTAATCATTGAGTAAACATAAAATCCAAAATTAGAGATGTGTTGAATCATTATTAGAAGTAGATTTGAGAAGAAAAGAAGCAATCAAAGTTAAGATTCAAACTCAAATAAGCATAACATTCAAAAGATTACAAATTTTTCTTAGAGAAAATAAAGCTTAAGAAATGACATTATGTTTAGAAAACCTTATATAGTCCTCCTAATAAAGTTAGGTTAACCCATTAAACAATTGGGAAAAAGCTTGGGTCAATGTCTTATTTTTGAATTCTTGGCATTGATATCGGCCAGAATGGCCGATACTTTCTAGACGATATCAATTCTTCACATTACAGATCGGTTGCTTCCAGCCAATACACATTGGTCGATATCAGCATATCGATCCATGTGTATCAGCCATTCACCCTTGATACTTCTTCTATGTGAGCCGTATCAATTTGGTTTGGCCGATACATGTTGGCTGATACCAGTATATTAGTCCAATTGTATCGGCCCATGCTGGTCGACATTGTTTCTTCAGGATGTGTATCGGCCAGCTGGCCCGGTACACTTTGGATGATACTTCCTCCTAATGGCTTATTTGTTCTTTTTTATCATTTCCTCACCATTTTGATTCCGATAAAGCTCTGCGCGTCTTAAACACCTGAAATATGCAAAAATGTGCAAGATGCAACCTATCTAGATCTAAATGTAACATAAACAACCTAAAATGGATTCAAAATAAATGTTAAAAGACATCAAAAAGTTGATATATCAACTCCCCAAAACTTAATCCTTTCTTGCCCTTAAGTAAGTAATTCATAAATCTGAAGAAGAGGTTTGAAATTGGGAACTATGAACCAAAATATTCTGATAAAGCAAGTAATGTCGATGTCAAAGTTACTAGTTCTAAAATGCAAAATAATCTCATTTTACTTAAAAATCCTAGCCATACTCATCAAAACTCAGTTGAGATCAATCCTAACTTTCACATGAATACAAATCCATTCATCTCTTTAACATTTATTAAATAAAAACCGTGAATCATGCTATTCAAATTCAATGAACTCATTTGGCTAAAAGACTGGTTAAGAGAAAAAAAATGGTCCCTTTATCATGTGGTTTTTTCATTCAAAACATGGATCACTGAATGAGAAATGAGTTTTAGTAGAATGCTAAAGGTGAGAACACTTTAATGCATACAAGAATATGATCTCATCTACCCATAACCCGAAAGCTAAAGGCTATACTAAGTTGAATACCAAAATGATCCTATCTCTACCCTTGAAACCCCAAAGTAATCATCATGATTCTCATTCTTTTTCTTCATTCTTACATCTCTAATTAACTTAAGAGAGGATTTACTTTATATTAGATTCTAGCTGATTGGAGATTTTTGAACTTGAAGAACTATGGCTTCCTTTTTTTATTCATTTTTTTACCATTTCTCGGCTTTTTGCCTTTTTGTATAACTTTTTTCGTTTTTCTTTCACTAAGCCAAACCTTTTTACTTCCCCCAAATTCTTTTCTATACTATATCATCTTTTTACTATTGTTCCCCTCCTAAGCTATCTTTAAACATTCTTTATCCATTTCCATTCTTGTCCCAACCCTTATTTTCTTTTTCCAATACCATCAATCATATCGAAGTCGATTCCCATCCTAATCCTATCTAGTCCAAAAATCATGAACTAGAACTATATGTGATTCAATTCTTGCCAGTTCAAACTTAACACTTTCTACCAAGCTCATTTCGAAAAAAGGCATAACACTCAGTAATGAACAAGTGGCTTGAAAGAAAGCTGGTTTTAGGGTGGAAAATCTATTTGGATTAACAAGAGTGGCAAAACGGTTAAAGATAACCCAATGTATGTGTTATCCATGAGTTCAAATATAGAGAATATATATGATAATTGAAAATCAAATTTAGGTTCTAATAAATAGAGACAAACTTCAAATCACAACATGCTTCTGGAAAAGAAGAGATCGGGCAATATCACATTCCAAGCATGGTTCAGTCTTAGTTCAAATTCGATCTAGATGCATTGGACAACTAATAAATAGGAAAATGACATCAATTAGTAAAGCAACATATTTACTAGGAAATTTCATCATTGTTCCCATGCTAATGCAAGCATTCCTAATGAAGACTAGATGCAATCCTAGTATGACTAATGCAACTAAATGAACATTCTTTTCTTTTAGAAAAAAGTTTTCGATTTTTTTTTTCAATTTTTTTTATGGTTTTTCTATGCCTTGGATGAGAAATTTGAAACTAAAGAAAAAATAAATGTGATTAGATACCTCCTAAACCCTCCCCCAAACTTAAATTACACAGTCTCTTGTGTAATAGAAATTCAGAGGAAAGTTTAGGACAAGAGAATAAATGAACACAATGCAAAACAGAAACCAAAATATATGTATGTACAAAGCTGTAAGGTGTACCTCAATAGTGATCGAAGCGTTCGGTGGCTTCGTTATTTTCCGATGAGAAAGTTGGTGATTCATTGTCGGAAGTGAAAGGATAATGTGGTTGGCGCTTGTACTTTCGTTGTCGTGGGTGCGGTTGTGATGGAGGAGGCATTGCTTGTGCATCATGCTTTGATTTTTGAGTGCCTGAAGATCCTTCCCCAATGGGAATCATCTCAAAATCCCTTAGCCCTGGTTGTGGTCCGAATGCATTATGAGAACCGCAACTTGCACAAGTCATTCCTTTCTTTACCAAATTTTTGAGCTTCAGAAGCTCTCCTACCACTTTCATGAGAAAACATTCTTGGTACTTGCACCAACGGCTCAAGTTTTGATGAGTGATATAGATATCCTTTAATGGTCCCGGTTGAAGTGGGTGGTTAGGGATCAATGTATGATAGTGCATGTGACCATAGACAGGTTCGTCGCCCCAATCATAGATAGGTAGCTGGTATGGAGGACTCGGTGCTCTAGTTGTTCTTTTTAGTGTGACCGTAATTGGCTCAAGTGGTGCCCCGAAGGTCGAGTCGTGATAATCCCTCGATCATGGTATAAATGTGATTTGGCCACGATCGAAACGCGTAATTTCTTGTTTCGGTAGCAGAACAGTCCTCACTTTGCCTTGCCTTGGGTAGAACTTGTAGCCAAACTTGCCGTTGTGCTTTCCGGAGAGGAAACCAAGGCGATCAAGGTATGAAAGATCCATCAACCACGCCTCAACACTCTTATGATCGCATTTCACCCCATACTTCTTGAAAATCGGAGTAATCCAACCACCTTAGTGATTTGCGGTTTCTTGTCTTTGCATTTGCTCGCCCAATCTTTAATACTTAGCAAGTGATCAAGGAAAAGCTTTAGGGGACTTGGTTGGTCATCTTCTAAATTGGGAAATAAGTTTTCTTCGCGATAATGTTGCTCCACCATATGAGCCAATCCAAACTTCAGAAACAGAAACTATGCATCAAGAATGGCTCCAGCCTGTTTCCGTGCATATATCGAGTTTAAGAGTATCTTCTGAACGTAACGAACTACAGGGTGGCGAATATCCGCACTCTTTCTTCTTCCAGCAAAGAATTTCTTGGATCCCATTAACCGGCAGCAAAGATTGGTTTCGTCTTGGACCTTGATGAATGTCCGTCTACCCGTGATATAGAAACCATAAATGTCAGCAAGAACAGAAAAAGAAATCGTATGATACCTTTGCCGCCAACACATGAATCTGATCAACTGTTTATGCTAATCAACCTCTAGTGAGGCTGGGAATAGGCAAGTATGACATTGGTATTCTTCATGTCGCATTTCCAACATTTTCTTAATACCCATTTCCCTCAACATTCATCGCACGTCATCCTGAATACCCAAAGTTGTAAGCGTTTGTGGGTCGGGGAAGCAAGTGGGCATAAATTTTATTGACATCAATCGGTCATAAATATCTTTGATTAATGGTGTATCTGAAGCATCTTTCTTTTTTGTTTACCCTTGATATCCGGTGGATCAAATGTATCAATATCTTCTTCCTCCTCAGATTCGCTTTTTGATTTAGATCTTTCGGGTACTTGTTCGTAAGATGAATCCTCAGAATATGGTTGAGTGGGTTGTCTTTGACTCTTTCTTGGCAAGGTCCTCCAGTATAAGGTATATTAGGTTCGTTTGGGTCTATAATCACTTTTCCGCATATGCTCTTCACAATCGGTGGTATGGATTTGTTGGGTTTTTTCGATGGTTTTGCAATCTTCTTTCCTTTTTCCCTTCTCGTGTAAGTCTTTGGCGGCATTATGAATTCTACAAAATGAATAAGAAAAAATAATTTTTAAACATGTTCATATTCACTCAAACCACAAAAATCATTCTCCTTTCTAAGTTTATGACAATTAAGAACAAAAAATTCAACTCAACCAATGCACCAAAATGATACCAAAGTTAAGCATCTATACCAATCACAATCAAATTCTCAATCGGATTCTCATTCAAAGTCACATGCAATCAATCCATATGTTAAGCTTTATAAAATTCAAAACTAAAACAACATTGATTATCAAGATAAACGCGAATCCCCAATGTAGTCTTCTAATATAAGCTAAACCAAAATCTCTAGCAACTTTAGAAACCACAATCAACCTTTTCCCCCAAACTTTTTCCAAATTCATTCTCAAGAACCCTAAGTTCCATAATCCGAAAATCAACCAAATTGATGAACAATGAGTGAAAAACATCAAAGAACTATTATCCAATGATTATCTAAACCTAAAGAGACTAAATCATTCATAAATCATGAGAAAAATTGAATTTTTCTCTTGGGTAGATAGTGAATCCGAAAATTGGTGTTTGAAGTTCATACCGTTCCTTGATTGAGAGAGAAAGAGCAGGGATTACTTCAAAGATGAGTGAAAATCGAATTGAGAGCAAGAATAGACTCGAAAATCGATTTGAAATTGTAAGAGATTGAAGAGATTTTGAAAAAATTTGAAGAAATATTTGGACAAAAGTGGTTATGGGTAAGGGAAGTAGAAAATAAAGTCTTTTAAAATCCTATCAAAAATTTTCACCTAAACTGGAACCAAACTGAAATAATTCTCAAATTAAACCGGAAAAATTGAATTTTGAACCAGAAAAATTGAATTATGAACGGGAAATTAGAAAATTTTCCAACCTGTACTGGCCATTCGTATCGGTAAAAGTGGCCAATATTACTTCTAAGTAATGTGTATCGGTCGATACATGCCAGTACTCACTAGCCGATACTCGTGTATCGGGCATTCTGTATCGGGTCCTCAGGTTGATATGCTTCCCTTGGTGACTATATCGAGCATAACACACAGATTCACATCAGCCGATACCCGTGTATCGACCAATTTATTAGCCGATAAGTATAAATTTGAATTGGTATCGGGCAGTGTAGCCGATGCATACTGCTCGATACATTCCCTGAAATTTTCCTTGGTGCAATTTTTCATCCATATGCCTATTCCTTCGTTTAGTCAAATCACCAAAACAGTATCCAAGTCAAAAATACCCAAAATTTATTTAAAACATGAAACAAAAATAAATAAAAGAATATGTAAAAAAGGATAACATGAGACTGCCTCTCAAGTGCGCTAGTTTAATCACTAAGATTTACTTTGCTTTCGCTCAGGCTTGTTGTGGTTCATAAAGGGATATCGAATCCCTTTCTTTGATAACTTCGTTAGCCAAGTACCGCTTTACTTTATGGCCATTGATAGTGAATTTTTTCCCATATTTTCCCGTTAGAAAAATTGCTCCATATGGACAGATTTCCTTAACCGTGAAAGGGACTAACCATCTTGACTTGAACTCTCCAGGTTAGAGCTTCAACCTCGAGTTGAAAAGCAGAACCAAATCACCAACTTCCATCTCTTTGTTGATGATCTTCTTGTCATGGAAAGCTTTTTTCCTCTCTTTATAGATCTTGGCATTCTCGTAGGCTTCAAGCCTAATCTCATCCAATTCACCAAGATGAAAATCCCTTTTCTCCTTGTCACTCTTGATGTCAAAATTCAACAATTTGACTGCCCACATAGCTTTGTACTCTAATTCAACCGGGAGATGTCAAGCTTTGCCATAGAGAATGTTGAATGGAGTTGTACCTAGTGGAGTCTTGAATGCGGTCATATATGCCCACAAGGCGTCATCCAACTTAGTAGACCAATCCTTCCTTGTTGTTCCAACCATCTTCTCAAGAATGGCCTTATGCTTGACTCCATATTTCTTTAACAAGCTTTCAAACACTTTATTAACAAAGTGTGATCCCTCATTGCTAATGACAACCTTTTGGACACCAAACCTTGGGAATATGATGCTCTTAAACATTTTCAACCCCACTTTAGCATCATTGATGGGACTTGCAATTGCTTCCATCCATTTTGCCACATAGTCAACCGCCACCAAGATGTAGCTGTTCCCATAAGAATAGGGAAATGATCCCATGAATTCTATGCCCCATACATGAAAGATCTCGACTTCTATGATTAGATTTTGTGGCATTTCATTCCTCTTGCCAATGTTGCCCGTTCTTTGACATGAGTCACATTTCAAGGTGAAGGTGTGAGCATCCTTGGACATTGTTGGCCACCAGAACCCTACTTGAAGAACCTTAGATACTTTCTTGAAAGTGGCAAAGTGTCCACCATATAAGGATCCATGATAGTGTAGAAGAATCCCCTCAACTTCTTCTTCAGCAACACATCTTTTGTAAAGCCCATCTTTATTCAACGTGTAAAGATAAGGTTCACCCTAGAAATACCGTGTGATTTCTCTGAGGAACTTCTTCCTTTGATACCCTTCCAATCCACGTGGCTCTTTCTCATAAACTAAGTAATTGACGATATCTGCATACTATGGTTCATTCCACCCGGGAACAGAAACTTCTTCAAGGGTATAACCTGGATCTACAACTTTGTTCAACTTGTTGATATCTAGAGATATCAACATCAATTTCTCTTCAGGTAATGAATCATTAGTAGGCATTTCATCATCAATCCTCAATCTTGATAAGTGATCAGCCACTTCATTCTCAATACCTTTCTTGTCCTTAATCTCAAGATCGAACTTCTAAAGCAACAAGATCCATCTCAGAAGTCTCGGTTTAACATCATTCTTGGCTAGTAGGTGTCTCAAAGCAGCATGGTTGGTATAGAAAACGACCTTGGAACCAACCAAATAAGACCTAAAATTCTCGAATGCAAAGACAATAGCAACCAATTCCTTCTCAGTTGTAGCATACTTTACTTGGGTATCTTCCAATGTCTTGCTTGCATAGTAGATAACATGGAGCTTCTCGTTTTTCCTTTGACCCAGAATTGCTCCAATAGCATAATCGCTTTCATCGCACATGATTTCAAGCCGCCAGTCCCAATCGGATGGTTGAACTATTGGAGCACTTATCAACTCCTTCTTGATATTGTTGGAAACATTCAAGACACTCTTCATCAAAGTTGAAATCTACTTCCTTGCACAAAAGTCTTGTCAATGGCCTAGTAGCTTTTGAGAAGTCTTTTATAAATCTTTTATAGAATCCAACATGTCCCAAAAAGCTTTTAAATCCTTTAACAGAGTTCGGCGCTGCAAGATTAGTCATGAAATCGATTTTTGCCTTGTCAACTTCAATTCCATTATCTTAAATCCAATGCCGAAGAACTATCCCATCTCTAACCATGAAATGACATTTTTCCCTATTAAGTACTAGATGAGTCTCTTCACATCTTTTTGAAACCCTGCAAAAATTAGACAAACACAAAGAAAACAAAGAGCCAAGAAATCATCCACGAAAACTTCAACCACATGTTCAATTAAATCAGAGAAGATTGACATCATACAACGTTGAAAAGTTGCAGGGGCATTACATAGTCCAAACGGCATCTTTCGATAAGCAAATGTACCACAGGGGCATGTGAAGATAGTTTTCTCTTGATCTTGGGGATGAATGGGTATTTGGAAGAATCCATAATACCCATCCAAAAAGCAGTAGTATGGTTGATTAGCTAATCGTTCAAACATTTGATTAATAAAGGGGAGAGGGAAGTGATCTTTCCTAGTTGCAGTGTTAAGCTTTCAGTAATCAATGCACATTCTATGTCCGGTTATGGTTCGGGTGGGGATTAATTCATCTTTGTCATTTTTCACGACGGTTATACCACCCTTTTTGGAACTACATGGAACAGAGAGATCCAATTGTTGTCTGAAATCCAGCATCTAAAAGTTTAATGATCTTTTTCTTGACCACTTCTTTCAAGTTTGGGTTCAATCTGTGTTGATGTTCAATAGAAGACATAGATTCGTTATCTAAGTGAATTCTATGCATGCACAAAGTCGGAGAAATTCCCTTAATGTCATCTTCCTAAACTTCATGAATTCATATATCAAAGCATCAATATCGTCAACAGTCAAATCATCATTGACAATAACCAAGTAAGTAGAGCTAGAGCCAATAAATAGATACCGGAGATCTTTAGGTAAAGGTTTAAGTTCTACCTTGGGAGCCTTGAGCTCACTCCAATCCCCATCAGAGCTATACTTACCAATGCTATCTTCTCCTTCATAGTCAAGTGAGTTGATGAAAATTTGGCTCAAGTGTGGTGCATCTTCAAACTCTACCTTTTCTAGTATTGTGACATGAGAATCAAGCCTTTTACCAATTTCTACTACTTTAGCGTTGAGAGCTCTTTGTTCATTGGGCTCAACTGTTAAAACCAATTGCAGAGCGCCTTTAACAGCTAGCTCCTCCAAATAATCACTTGCAAGGTCATCCAGTGTCTCTACATAAAAGACTTGGCCATCGATTATTGGCTTTTTCATGATCTCTTTGATGTCATACTGTTGCACATGATCCTTGCCCAAATGCAAGTCAATCTTTCCTTTCCTAACATCAATGATGGCTCCAACAGTTGCCAAGAACGGTCACTACAAGAAAAAGTCTCATTGATAGCACACGATTAACGCTATAAAAGGCCTTTCATAGCGCTTCCATAACGCTATGACTGGACCAGCTATCGTAGGCGGTCACTTATTATAGCGTTAACGTAAACTGCTATCGTATAGTACACTACAATAACGTTTGAATGTATTGCTATGTTATGTCTAATTTATTGATAGCGT
>OVBE01008206.1:0-17474 GCA_900406425.1 Iberis pinnata
AGTTAGTTATAAAAGCAAAATGTTGGGTTACTCTGACTAATTTTCTCTATTATATATGGCTCCACATACAAAAATATTGTTCGTTTTTTTTTAAAAAAATTTGTATCGAGATTCAATATCTATATATTAATTAATTTGTATATCAAAATATGGATACTAGAGATACAAAAAAACTAGAATCTAGATACATTATATGTATCTCAAAAACCAAAAGACCATAATACCCTTAAAAATTTAAAAACTAAAATGATAAAAATTGATTTTCTAGCCAAAAATTTTCACATATAAATTTTTCTGGCAAAAAAAATTTTCGTCAAAATTTTTCCGCCCAAAAAATTTTTCGCTGAAAATTTTCTGCCAAGAAAAATTCCGTCAACAAATTCCCGTCAACAAATTTTTGCCAAAACTTTTTGGTCAAACAATTCTCGTGAAATTTGTCCGCAAAAGAAAAAAAAAATTTCCCGCCAAAAACTTCCATCAAAATTTAACAAAATATAAAATTAGTTAGGTTTGTAGTACATAAATTGCCATTTCGATCATTTTTATCAAATTATATCTAGATACTATTACAAATACTAAAACAAACAAACATATATCTAGATATTATTACAAATACTAAAACGAACAAACATATATTTAGATACAATATTTGGATACAAAATACAAATATGGAAAATGAAGATGCAGATTCTGGAATCAACGAACTGATGGAATCATAAGCATGTTGGATTCAAAAGCTTGTTATAATCAACACGCTGTTCAAAATAAACTAGGTGACGGGATCAAAGAGTCGATGATATCAGTAAGCATATTATGTAACACAGCGTGTGTGCTGATGTGTCGCAAAAGATCACTGTTGATAAACAAGGAGCTTACTGGGATCAACAAGCTGAGTGGAAACAGAAAGCTGTAAGCTAAATGGGAACAAAAACTTGATAAAATTCAACGCAGTGAATGAAACAACTTAAATTCCTGAAGATGAAGAATCAATTGCGGCCTTATCCGTAAAGATTATATATGGAAGAAAATCTCAACGAACAGATTTTATCAAGAAGATATTCGGTTGAGAAAATCATGGAAGAAAAAAATATCTTAAAGAGATTCTTGGAGATATCATAAAACAGAATATTTGATATATTCTGGAAGATTTGAAAGTGCTGATTTGGCACAGTATGCTGGTGACATGGCATATAATGTTGATGACGTGGTACAGAACACTAAATAACATAGCACAAAAAGTTGTTGATGTGGCACAACGATTGATTGACAAACAACAACTAGGATTTGATGATGTGGTTATGCATCAAGATCCTACAGATTTGTTGAGAAAAAAAATCTTTAGAAGAAAGATTTTATTGTTTGAAGAATAAACTTTGGAAGAAAGAATATCATTTTTGTGATATTTTTTGGGGAGCCTAAGAACTAGGTTTTCTCATTAGTATATATAGATAAGGAGTCTGAGGCGTGCATGTCTCAACTCTTCCGAATCTATGGCGTTTGACCTATTTTTTTAAGGCTGACGAAAACAGGAAGTTGAAGGAGGGAGTGTTCGTTCTACAGATCGCTGTTGAACTAAAACAATGACTGGTTTCAAGCTGGGGGCAGGCTCATGGTTGAGTAAAAGCCAATCATAGGTTGAGAGATTTGTTCTGAGCAAAATAACAGGCTGTTGATCCATTCAGAAGATTGAGGTATTGGGATTAAGGCAACATGGAGTTAGGTTTGTGTAACACCGATTAAGTTGATTACTTAATAGATCTCTGGCTTTTTTTTCAAATCATTAGAAAAGAATGGTAGCATGGTAGGATGTTGTACTCTATACAATTTTATTTGTATTCTTGTTCTAGTGGATTTGACTCTAGACAAAGTCGTGGGATGTAGAGAAACCGAACCCTTTTAACAAACGTATGTATCTCTTTTTAGTTCAGCTCATGCGATCATCTATGCTTTTATTAGTCATTCAAAGAATAGTGCTGAATGCAAACATACGCATGTATGTAATACAGACACCTGATAAACACCAATAGAAGGTTGTTGATCATGATTTGTTTCATTGAAGAGTAAGTTCTCCACACTTTCAGAAACAAATAACATCCAATTTTAGTATCTAAATATTGAATTTGGATTAAAAAAAATACAAATACTGTAGTTAGATGTAGACAAGATCTGTGTATTTAATCCGTTGTTTTGTGATTTTTTTTTTTTTTGGTAAATTGGGAACCTCCTCAAACATTTTCGGGATTTATATTAAATTCAAACTAATTTAGAATTGAGGTTATCGGTTATATATTTGGGATATGGTTAGGATGAGATTGGGATTTGGTGAACCTAAGTTTAGAAATAACCGATAAATTTTGAAATATGAAAGTCCTTAATCAAAACTAACCATGTTGGTTTGTGACATAAAAACAAAACAAAATTATGCCATGCCACAACAGTTTGGAGCGTAGGTTAGCTTATATTTCTTTTTACCCAATAGCACAAATTTTTAAACATTTCATTTCGAATAATTTCAAAGTTTTTTTTTGTAAGATAAGAAAAATTCATAGGAATTTAAACTTAAATACCCTTTTTTAAAAAACGTACATGCATATATATATTTGCAGTAGAGTTTCTTAAAGAGTTTTGGTCACATCAATGGGAAAAAGTAATAATGATGTTGTTACTACTTTAGGTGCCATTTGCCACATTTTTCTTCCATTTTCTTTTTCAGTATACAATTATGTCTGCTGCTGATACAAACTCCTACCAGATTTTTTGGTCTCCGATAAAATTCGAACCAGATTTGAAATTCATTAACCCTTTCCATTTGAAAAATTATCGTCACTGATTTATTTATGAAGAGTCAAAAGATTATTATTATTATTATGGTGGCAGAATCATAAGTAAAGCGTGTATTTTTTCTATTAAGTATGATATAAATCGTCGGTATATATATATAAAAAAAGAAATGATTCCATAGTAGCCAACGAGATAGAGCTATAAAAAAAAGTAAGATTTTGATGCGGGACCCATGGCTTTGTTTGCTGTCAATAATTTAATAGTTTCATCTTTATTCACATTTTCTATTTGAATAAATTGACGCCTAACAGCTAAATGTGTTATACAAAAACGATGAGAGCCAAGAAAAAAATAAATAAAAAGAATGCGTAATTAATGGACCAAGGATTTTTTACAATATTTATCCTCAATGACATATTGTATTTTTGTTTTTATTATTTATTATCTTATTGTAAGTGTATAACAATATTGTCGTATGCAGGTTATTACTACTCGTATATACTAGTAATTAATAATATTTTCAATTTAATTGAGCTGTCTCAGTTTAATTAGTTTCATATTGCATTAATAAAACAAAGAAACTATATACAATTATTAACCAAAAAAAAAAGAAACTATATATTATTAGTTTTCTTTTAAGAGGCCGCCACACATCAGCATTAGTTTTCACCTACTAATCCTAAACTAATAATTATTTTGTTAAAGAATTATATAACTTTAGATATATGTTTTTAAAGAAAAATTCCTTCAAATACTATTAATAAAATTTATAGTCTTATAAATATCACACATTCCCAAAAATTACAAAAATATCATACAATCTCAAATGTTACAAAAATCCACAAACATAAAAAATTAAATTTTAAAGATTTAAATTTTGTGTTTGAGTTCACTAAATATAGTTTAAGATTTTAGTTTTGAGGGTTAGAGTTTGGTTTTAAAGTTTTAGGATCTACATTATAAATTTTAAAGTTATTTCAAATTTGTGATATTTTTGAAAAAAAACATTTTTGTGATATTTTTGAAACTTTTAAGAATGTATAGTATTTTTTAAATAAATTTAATTTTTTGTAATATTTTTGAATTTTTTTTTTGTCATGAGAATTCTCCTTTTTTTAAAGAAATGCAATTTGCAAAAAAAAAAAAATTATATAAATGAAGAGAACGTAGAAGATACTCATATCACATTTCGGCATTTATATTAAATAATTTAATTTTTTTTGTAGACATGTCATATCTAATAAACCGTTTTAATAAATGTAAATAATTTTATTTATTTTAATTAAAAACTAAAATAAAATAGAAAGAGATTTGCGAGTCAAAATATTCGTCCTGATTTTTAGTATTAATTTATGTAAAAAAACTGAAAATTAAAAGTAGAGAGTAATGAACTTATTACATTAACCAAAAGAGAGAGACAAAACAAAAACAAAAAAAAGTGAAGAAAAAGCAGAGAATAAAAGGAAGAGAAGACCGAATGTTGACAAATAATATCATGTCAATGTTGATAGAAGAAGGCTCGTTTGTTTATATGATTTTGATTTTGGGATCTTTCTTTTTCTCTCTATAAACAATTTTCTTTATCTCTCTCACAAAAAAAAAAAAAAAAAAAATCAGAAGAAGAACTAAGAAGAAGAAGAAAAGAGATTTCTTTTAATCTTTGTTTGGTGAGAGAGAGAGAGAAGAGTGGCCCATTAGATCGAAGATGACGATCTAATTTTTACCATTAATGGTGTTTACGCTATAACTATTATACCCATACTTTAATTCATTTGTTTCAATCCTTTCACAGTAGAGATTTCGAAAAACAAATTCTTTATTTTCAGAGATTTTGTTTCCATTTATTTCTCACTAATTTCACTTTGTTGAAACTTGTAAAATCCTCATTTTTTTTTCTTCTGAAGAAAAGTATCAAAGGCGAGTCGGCGATAAGAGGATGTGGGTTTGAGGTAAAAAAAAAAACCCTTTTTTTTCTTTCTTCTTTATAAACTCTAATAATTGGATAATTTTTTGTTTGATGATTTAGGGATTTGAATTTTTAATCTACCTAATTTTCATCTAAGTTGAGTGGATTAATTGCAATTTCTTTTGTTAATTTTAGTTCAATCTTTGTCCTAATATCTTGCAGATTCTTTGTAATCTAACTTTAGATTTTTAGCTTAGTTAAATTTTTTTTCTTTCAAGATCCTATTTTGACTCGTATGCGTTAGAACTCATCCTTATTTCTTCTGCTAGTTTATGTTTGACTTTTTAGAAACTGTTAATAGGCTAAATCAGAAATGATTGAACCAGATTGAGCTCTTATAGCCCTGTGTGAATTGTGATTAAGATTTAGTGTCACTTTCAATGTAAGGACTAAAGTTGGGTTCTTGTGATTAGGAATGGGAACAAAGGTGCATTGTGAAGGCTTATATTCTGGCTATCATCACTCTATGAGAGATCTCAACAACGAATCTAATGGTTGTAGATGGCCATTGTTATACAGTGACAATAAAACCTCAACAAATGATCAGTCCAATAATGGCTTCATGTCTCAGACTACATTTGGGTATGACAAAGATGTATTGAGAAGGACAATGCTTCAACACGAAGCTGTTTTTAAGACACAGGTTGGTTAGTAGAGGATTTTCTCTCTTCTCTGGCTTTGTAAGCTTTTGGTTGATTATAATTTTGTGTAATTTGGTCTTTAAATAGGTTTTGGAACTTCATCGGGTATACGGGATACAAAAAGATATGATGGATGAATTGAAAAGGAAACAGATGAATAACGAATGTAGTCCAATCGAGGCATCATTTTCGTCTCAAGCGACTAATGACGATTTCCATAGATGGAAGATCCCTACTTTCCCTTTGACAAACTCAATATACGATAGACCATCTATGTCGGTGGTTGCGGATAATGGCCATTCTCCTATGAAAGGAACCAATTCTCAAGGGGTCGTTGGTTCAGTTCCATGGCAAAATGGACCTAATTCCAAAAATGTTGAAATGTTGGAGGTTAGACCTACGAAAATCAGAAAAAGGATGATCGATCTTTGTCTGCCGGCTGATGAATATATTGATGACTCTGAAGAAGTTGTAGAGTTGAAAGATCACAGGGTCTGTGGTACATCGAGCCAGCTTCCTAATGGAGATAGTTTGAGAAGTGGGTATAGGTTGGGTAGTAGAATCAATGGCTTAGCCGATTTGAATGAACCACTTAGGGCTCAAGACACAAATGAATTTCATTCCCGTGACATGCGTAATGGCGAATTCCAAGGCCATATTCGTGACTACGGAAAAGCCCTGAACTCGGCTAGTGTAAGAGAACATGTTCCTGTTATCTCTCTGCATCCATATGAGAATGGTAAAACAAAATTTTGGTCACATCAGCCCTTGAGAATTGCTACTACATTTATGCAACCTGCGAAGCCACTTGATTCATCGTCTCAACCTATGCAAGTTTTCATGAACGGTTCACAAAGAGTAATGGGTTGTGGTCCTCCAAGCAAAGCAGTGTTGTGGAGAGAAAGAACAATTATTGACTTAGAAGCTGATACTGAAACCAACACTAGTAATGAAGTCATCCATGAATCAAGTTTAGCTTCTCACCAACGACGCCACATGTATCCATATAATCCTCTAGATTCCGCTGTGCAATGGAACCATCTGCATTCCTCTTGGCAAAATCCTAACTTTAGCTTCCCTCAGAAAGTTGCTTCAGTGCAGAAACAAGGGTTCATTGGAGACAGATTACAGTATGAAAGCAATTCTAGATATAACTCAAGATTTGGGAATACCAGCCATTCAAACCACAATGTGTATTATAATGAGTGTTCCTCTTCATCAAAATCGAAATTCTCTGAGACTTGCAATAACTATCCTAACGGAGGAAGAAGTGACTACAGACCAGCAAATCCATTGATGGATTCAAATGGCTCAGAGAAGAAGTTTGTGAGAGATCTGAACTTAAATGTAACACTTTCAAACACTTCTGTTATTGAAGTTGGAAAGGGTGAAGAACGTCTGGCTACTTTACCATGGCTTATTAAACCCAACTCGGAGGTGGCTGATGGGAAATTTGATGCTGTTACAAGTTCTTCTTTGAAACCCTTGGAAATCAAAGATGAGTCAGGAAACAAAGTTCAAAATCTTGCGCGGATAGAGAGTTTAAAGTCTGGTTCTTGTTCTAATAAATCAGAGACTGAGAAGATCAATGCTAAGTTGATTGCTTATAGAGGTCAATCTGATGCAGAAAGAGATAAAGTTCATAAAGTTAGGATGCTAGACATCAACGAACCATGTGAACCTCTTTCGGATGTATATCAGCAAACTGAAGAACAGACTGGGACAAAGTTTTCGAGTAGTAGTCGATGCCAGATTGATCTTAACATGTTGGTTAGTGAAGATGAATTTGAAAATTTGTCAGTTCCTACCATACAGAACTTAAAGACACCTATGTTTGATTTAGAAGTTCCTGCTGTTCCTGAGCCTGATGATGACATCTCTAGAATAAAACCATTTGAAGAAACTCCAATTGAGGATAAACCGCCAGAGTATGTAAATATAGCAGCAGAAACAATAGTTGCTATCTCTTCAGCTTGCTTAGACAGAGCGCTTGAAGATGTTGCTTTAGTAGAAGCTCCAGAAACCATTATCCTTCACTGGTTTGCAGAAACGGTAGATACTCATAGAGACAATCTTGACCAAAAGCTCGCTTCTTTCTCGAGGAATCAAGCGCGGTCTATTGAAGAGATTGATTACTTCGAGTCGATGACCCTGCAACTACCTGAGATCACAGAAGATGAGTACATGCCTAAGCCATTGGTCCCTGCAGACCTGAAATTGGAGGAAACCTCAGGTACTGCGCTTGTCACAAGCCAAAGACCAAGAAGAGGAAATTCGAGGAAAGGAAAACAAAGACGAGATTTCCAAAGAGACATCCTCCCAGGACTTATGTCTCTTTCGAAACACGAAGTAACAGAAGACATTCAGATGTTTGATGGGTTCATGAGAGAAGCAGGAAGCTCATGGACCCCAACAGGTTTATCAAGGAAGAAAACCGGTACAAGAGGAAGACCAAGAAGAGTCATAACAATCCCTGAGCCGGTTAAACAACATGTGAGTAATCAAAAAGGTGAAAGTGAAATGGGATTGGTAGATAGAAGCTTTGCAGGTTGGGGTAATATGACAAGAAGACCAAGAAGACAAAGATGTCCTTCTGCAAGTAACCAACGTTCATCATCATCGCACGCGCCTTTCACGTGACATTTTGAGATGAATTGTATAACCATAATAGTATTATTACTATAACTATCTGATTCTTTTCATAGAAAACATTATCGTATAGAGAGAGATATATAATGATTTATATGATTAAATATCAGACTGATTTTTTTTTTAGGTCATCTGATTAAAATTGAAGCTGTACAAGCATAGTTTGAAAAGAAAACAGGGACATAGGACAAAGACAGAAACAACAGAAAAAGCATAAAAACAAATGCAAACTAAGAGGCCTCAGCAAAGATCTGATCCTCAAGCCAAGCATGCCCTCTTCGGGAGATGTACGATTGAATGCGACCGTCTTGCGTAACACTAACCGCTATGGAGGAGGCAATAGCATTAAAAGCAGGTGGCTCATAACAAAGTGAATATCTACTAAAAGATGATAGCAGCTGTAATATATCCTCTATCCAATACTTGAACTTGGGCCAGTTTGGAGGAAAGGGTTCTACAACATCCTTATTATTGATTGCAAAACACAAATTAGAGATATGGGTAGCTGCAACACAATTCCATTCCAAACAGCCAAGTGAAGTTTCAAAAGGAGAAGAAGAGATGTCTGGCGCATAACGAGCATGGAATAAAGCTTGACCAAGATGGTTTCGTAAAATCCATGAATAACCATAGAAATTCAGGTTACGGTTCCAGGATACATCCATATTACATTTGAACCAATCTAGAGGTGGAGCTTTCCATGACATAGGTACTTGTATTCCATCCACAGAATGTGCTTCAGGTTTTATCAACTGGGCTTATTGCCATGCTACAACTTCAGATTGAGCTTTCAAAAAGATTTGCTCTGGATTGAATTGGACTTGATTGAAGATCCAGTTGTTGCGTCCTTTCCTCCACACTATCCAAGGCCATGGGAGTTTAGTAAAGTCTGGGACCCGCCAATCTCCTGCTAAAGATAATAGATAATCAAAGTTTGTGTAGAGGGAGCTAAAAGCAAAACCAGAGGCTACGGTTGGGAGCTTAGCCAAATTCCAGACTCTACTTGCACCTGACACTCAAAACAGAATATGATTAATGGATTCTGTTGTATTAGATCATAATGGACATATCAAATTCACTGTCAAATGCCTCGAATTCAATTTGTCTGATGTTGGTAAAGCACCAGAAATAGCCTTCCACAAGAAAATCTTGATTTTTGGAAAAGTTTTCAATTTCTAGATAGCATTCTTCAAACCATCTAGTGAAGGCTGCATATAGGCCAAGGAGACTACCAGATGAGCTTCAATTATTTGGGCTAGATCATATCCACTTTTAACAGAATAAGAATCGTTTTTAGTGAATCTCCATATTTCTCTGTCTGGTTTGTGCATCGCCGGTCTAACTTTCATAATTGTTGTCCTATCTTCAAGAGGAAATAGAGCAGCTAGAGTATCAAGATTCCATGAGCCTGTGGTAGGACAAAATCAGATCAGAGACTCTAAGGAGAACATCATAGAGGCCGTTCGGATTGAATGGGGCTCTTGGAGGAGTTAATGGTAGCCAAGGTATTTTCCACACAAAAGTGTCTTCCCCATTGCCAATTGCACGCTGTAGAACTTTCCGGAGCAAATTACGACCATGGAGTATACTCCTCCAAGCAAAGGATGGTCTTGAACCCATTTTTGCCTCAAGGAAGAGTTTGTTTGGGTAATACCGTCTCTTCAAAATCTGTGAAAGTAAGCTATTTGGGTCCTCCATCAATCTCCAAGCTTGTTTGGTTCGTAAGGCTTGATTGAAATTTTCCAAATCTTTAAAACCAAGTCCTCCTTCCGATTTAGGACAACAAAGCTCTTTCCATGGTTTCCAATATAAGGGTCTACGGCCTTGAGATGTACTCCACCAGAATGCAAGCATTGCACTGGTTATCTTCTTTGTAAGTGATTTTGGAAATTGAAAACATTACATAGCGTAAACTGGTAGAGCGATGGCTGTTGATTTCAATAAGACGTCTTTTCCACCTTGGGACAGAAACCGTCCATACCAGCCTTGAAGATAGGAATCCAGTTTTGCCGAGATAAATTGTAAGAGATTTTTTTTTCGAGCCACTAAAACACTCTGGTAAACCCAAATATGTACATGCTCCTCCTTCCTCATGAATGCCCATTAAGTTATGTATTTGCTGCTATAAACACAAGTTCACTTTATCACCAAAGGTTATTGAAGACTTATCAAAATTAATAACTTGACCAGAAGCATTTCCATAGGTTTGAAGGCAATCTTTAAATTCCATACATTATGAGATATCTTTACATAGAAATAAACTATCATATGCAAAAAGCAGATGGTGGATGGAAGAAACTTGATCAGTAAGCTGAATGCCTGTTATTCGACCCTGAAGTTCGGCTTGCTTTAGGATATGAACTAGAGCTTCTGCAAAAATAATAAAGAGCAAGGGAGATAATTGGTCTCCTTGTCTCAAACCCCTTTCCGGTTTAATAAAACCATACTTCTGTCCGTTTAGAATGACAGAATAGGAAACAGTTGTTATACAACTCATTATCCAAGAGATCCATCTCAAATCAAATCCCATAGCTTTAAGAATATCTTTGAGAAATTTCCACTCAACACAATCGTAGGCTTTAGACATGTCCATTTTTAAAGCCATATGTGATTCCCGACATAGAGAATTAGTTCTCAAGCCATGAATTGCTTCATGTGCTATAAGGATATTATCTGAGATAAGCCTCTTTGCCACAAAAGCCCCTTGGGTTTCGGAAATAATCTTTGGTAGAATAGGTCTCAGTCTGTAACATAAGATCTTCGATAAGATTTTGTAGGGAACAAAACAGAGATTTATAGGTCTGATTTCCTTCATATGCTTTGATGAAGCTACTTTTGGAATCAAAGCAATGTGAGTGTAATTCCATTCAACCGGGAATGAGCCAGAGTTAAAGAACTAATTAATCTCTTTCACAAGCTGAACTTTAACCAGGAACCAATACTTCTAGGAAAAAAAAACACTAGTCATACCATCAGCTCCAGGAGCTTTGTTCGCATCAATACCAAAAACAACAGATTTGACTTCATCTTCTGTCACTTTAGCAACCAGATTTTGATTCATCTATGAGGAAACTCTTGGCAGCATTGAGGCTAAAATCGCTGATGAATTTTTCGGATTAGAAGTAGCAAACAATTGGCAAAAATAAGCCACAACGATTTCTTTTTTGGAGCCTTCCTCAAAATTTTCAATTCCATTTTCATCACAAAGAACCTGAATCTTATTGCGTGATCTCTGATATTTAACATTTTGGTGAAAGAATTTAGAATTTCAATCTCCTGCTTTGAGCCATCTTTCCCGACTCTTTGCCTCCAATAAATTTCTTCTCACATATAAGCTGAATTTATTTGGTATTTTAGATCTTGCATAAGACCTAAGTTTGGATACAGACTGATTTTGATAAGAGATTTTTTTGAGTTCTAATAAGTTTAGCATAATCACAAGAAACATACATTCATGATCTAACAAAGTTATTACCATACAAACGATGCAACATAGTTAATGATAATTATTTGATTTTAATTAAAACATGATCACATAGTAATTAAAAGCCATTTCACTTCATGAAACCTTGAGCCGTCTTAGCATAACCTCCCAAGCCACTACTATCAGACTCTTCATCAGATTTCTTAACCTCTGGCTCAACCTTAGTCGGTGGAGGAGGACCACCAGCTCCAGCTCCGGCTCCGGCTCCGGCTCCGGCGCCGGAAGAGTGGGATGACTCGTACTCGTTGAGATACTTCTCGGCCTTGTCGAGGTACTGACCAGTACCGCTTTTCTCATCAAACTTTCCGTATTTCTCAGCGGCGTCTAAGATATCAGCGGTGGCTCCGGCGACTTTACCCTTGTCGAGTTTGTCTGACTCGTTACGAGCAGCGGCTTGAGCAGCTTCGGCTACAACCTTGGCACTAGTCATGAGCTCGGCGGAGGAAGCTGGTCTGTTAGTAGTTTCGGTTCCTTCGACGGGCTTGTTGGGGATAGGCTCCTCCGTTTTGGAGTCGGAGAGTTTCTTAACTTGATCGGAGATGAAATTCATAGTTAGATGAGTGAAGATGATTGTGGTGGTGTGTTGGAAGTGTATGAGTGAAGAGATGAATATGTGTATATATAGACAAAAAACGGATCTTTATCCGTTAAGAAGATATTCCTTTTCTAATTAAATAACGGGAATGCTAAAATATATTTTGTATACTATACGAAATATAAATAGTAAAATTTGCTGTTTTGTAGTTAATGTTATAAATAAGAATACTATATAGTAGATGTAACTAATTTCTACTAATTAAACTACGAAATTATGATATATATATATATATATATATATATAATATACACAAAAACAATTGAAATATTTTTTCAAATAACATCCGTATAAATTTTCAAATATATCACACTCTCAAAATTTCTAAAAATGCTACATATTTTCAAATATTTCAAAAATATCACAAACATAAAATGTATTTTAAAGGTTTAAAATTTAGAATGTTGAGTTTGAGTTCATTATATAGAGTTTAAGGTTTAGTTTTGAAAAGAAAATGGTATAATTTGATTAGAATTTTAAGATTTAAATAATAAATTTTAAAATTATTTCAAATTTATGGTATTTTTGGAATTAAAACATTTTTGTCGTAATTTTTTTATATAAAAATTTTGTATTTATAGAAATTTTAGGAATATGTGGTATTTTATTATATATTTAATTTTTTGTAGTGTTTTTAAGAATCTAAAAATAATATCTTACCATTTGATTATTTCATTTTATTTTTTAATATCTTACTATTTTATAAATTTGAAGGTAAATTTTATGGACTATGTAAAACTTATAGTTTAGTTAAACAAAAAATAAAAAAAATCGAAGGGAGCAAAATCTCTTTAATCAGTAGTTTACCGAGTTTAGTTATATGTCCATATATCTATATTAGAAAAGTAGGTACATGTTGTTACTTGTCGTCGCCGATAGACAATTAATGATAAGCTGCTATTATTATACAGTGACTAATGTCATGTCTTCTTGTCCATCACACATATCTGATATTTATTTTGTGGTGTTTAGTGCTTTGTTTTACGCTCGAACACGAGATATTGACACATCAAGTTTCTACGAAATAATTGCTTTCAACCCATTAAAGACTGTCGGTCGAATCGAAGCTTTTGATGCTTGATTATTGCAATCACTTTACTTTGTCGGCAGAGAAAATTACATGGTTTTTAAATAAAAGGAACGAAAATAGCACTAGTACCAGGGTCCAGGCCTTTGAAATTCCTCTTCTAAATAATTTCATGAGTCCATAACATTAGTGGCCCAATTTTTACATATATTTATGTTGTATTTGAGAATAACTGTAAAATTACTTTATTTTTTTTTAATAAATCAGATTAAAGAACTGTTGTATAATTATATAATAATATATTTGATTCTTTTTTTTGTTGACGACAACGAGAGAGAGATTGGGAGTAAGGTAGTTAAGTGTGTGGTGTTGTATATCGAAAGAGAGAGATTGAAAGTGAGTTTTTTCGGAACATTTCCTTTCTCTCCTATACTCTCTCTTCGGCGTTCTCTCTAGCTCAGATCTAGAGATTTCTCAGACGAGGCTTGAAAACGGCGGAGTTTCTTCATCATTCTTCTGATTGTCTCTCGTGCGTCGCGGTATGAGGTGGTGGTTCCGATGCTCCTCCGGCTTCCCTTTTCCCTTAAGCTCTTCTGTTTCCAAGCGTTGGGGATGAGCTTCTACGCCGCAGAAGCACTTTCCGTTCGCCGATGACGACTGGCTTCGGGTGGTGGGCTGATTCTCTCTCCTCTCGTTTGGTGGCTAGCATCTCTTGCCCGGATCTTGCTTGGCCGAAGTCGGTGGTGTTTGAGTTCCGGAGCTCCTCTCCGTAGGTTTCGGTGGGCTCGTCCTTCATCTCTCCCCGTGTCTTCTTCCTCTCTGCTGGTAGTGGTAGGTCCTAGCTTTTCTCTCTTTATGGCTGCTTTGGATCTTTTCTCGGCGGTGTTTCTTGACAGATTTCGAAGACCGCAGCCCTCGGAAGTGTCCCTGTTTTGTCAGCTGGTGGTTCTTCTTGGCGTTAGGCACAAGCGGAGGACGACACGACATGGTGAACCGGTAATCGTTTCTCTTGGTGGCCAGTCAAGTGGGTTCTTTGTCGGTTGACGGCGAAACCTTCGTCGGAGTGTCAAGCGTCTTCATCCCCTGCCCGGTTAGGAGTCGGCCTGTTCGAGGTGGTTGAAGGCTTCGACTCCGGTGATTTGTGTTTTAGGTGGCTGACGGCGGTGAGTTGGCGGCGCAAGAGAAGTTTTAGGGTTTTCTCAAATTTTAGTTCTTAGGGTTTCAAGCTTGTTTTTGGGCTTTTGGGCTTTTATGGGTTTTAGGGTTAGGGCTTATGGTGGCCAGGTTGGTTTCTGGTTGTTGGGTTTAGGCCCAAATTTTTTCTCTTTTATAGAGAATAAAGTTTTCTAAGAGTTTTTAAATTTTTTTTTGCTCTTAGATATTTACCTTAGCTTTTTATTAAGCTGATGTACTTTTTTCATTATTAATGAAATATTTACATTTTATATAAAAAAAAGAGATTGAAGATTATTTATTCATGTGTTGTTATGTGATTACAAAGAGATGTATTTATACCAGGGCCGGTCCTGAGATTTTAAAATTTTCTAAAGGCCGCAATCTACAATGGAAAAATATGCCAAAATTGTACAATTTTTCAAAAAATTGGCCGTTTTCTTAACTATAATTTTTAAATTGAAAAATGGGCCGCAAGCGCATGCTTGCTCTGCTTGGGCTCAAGACCGGCTCTGATTTATACTACATCAAGACTTCATGATGAAGTTACTTCAGTGGTAAGAAAACAATGGATTATTATCCGTAATGGATAAACATTATCCTATACTGCCCCTTGATTATCCATCTTCATTAATAGATTGTGTACTGTCTCGTTAAAAATCTAATCATGGAAAAATCCAGTAGGATAAAAACCATGACGAGAGAAAAAGAGTACAATGCCACAATCTCCCCCTGGAAAGAACATGTATAAGCTTCTCTTCACAGATCACATAGGTGACACATTCCGATGCTTTGGACATGCTTTCGAAAGCCTGTAGTAAGAAGCGCCTTTGTAAAAATAGATTGTTGGGTTGTCTCTTGAACGAATATATTGAAAGTCAACTTCCTCGTTTTTCTCGAGTTCTTTAGTATAAGAGAAAAATCTTCGAGGAATATGTTTTGTTCTGTTGCTATTGATATATCCTTCTTAGAGCTGAGCAACACAAACAACATCGTCTTCGAATAATTTCGTTGGCTCTTTATCGACGGGTATACTGCTGACTTCTTGTATATGTTGAGTCATGGATCTGCGCCAAACACACTTTCTACATATTTTGTGAAGAGCAATTGCTTTATTTCCTTGAGGGGTGATCAAGACTTCCATCATTGGGATTATATCATTTTCCCTTGATTTCTATCTTGTGCATGTTCATTGTTGCCTCGATAAAAACATTTTCATGGAAAAATCTAGTGGGATAAAAACCATGATAAGGGAAAAAGAGTGCAACAACACATTTCATTATATTTCTCTTTTCTAGAAACATATCTTTGATATATGCTTTTCCCATTCCAATTTACGCGTGTAGGTGACGAACTGTATCTTGCAAGCAATTAGTAGCAAATGCTATATCTGGTCTAGTGCAATTTGCAAGATACATAAGTCCACCAATAACGCTCATGTAGGATACTTCAGGATCTAAGAGTTCCTCGTCATCTTCGCGAGGTCTAAATGGATCCTTGTTAATATCAAGGGATTTATTAACCATTGGACTACTCAAAAGATTCGCTTTATCCATATTAAATCGTTTTAACACTCTTTTAGTGTAATTTGATTGATGCACAAAGATTCATTCTTGGAGGTGCTCTATTTGGAGACCTAGACAAAACTTTGTCTTTCTAAGATCTTTCATTTTGAACTCTTTTTCCATGTGAGTTCTTGCATCGTTAATTTCTTATTGAGTTCCAATTATGTTAAAATCATCAACATATAAAGCTATGATCACAAATCCATTTTAGGATTTTTTAATAAATACGCAATGGCATATCACATTGTTGACATATCACTTTTTCAAAAGATATTCACTTAAGCGATTATACACATACGTCCGGGTTGTTTTAATCCGTAAACCGATCGCTGTAATTTGACTGAACATATTTCTTTAGATCTTTTAGTGATATTTGATCCTTCCGGGATCTTAAATCCTTTAGAGATTTTTGTATAAATATCACTATCAAGCGATCCATATAGGTATGCAGTTACTACACCCATAAGGTACATTTATACATTCATAGAAGCCGTAAGGCTCGTTAAGTACCTGAATGCGATTGCATCCACTACCGGAGAACATGTTTCTTCATAATATGTTCCTGGTTTTTGAGAAAAACTTTGAGCTACAAGTCGTGCTTTATATCTTGTGACTTAATTTTTCTTATTTCTTTTTCGTACGAAGTCCCATCTGCATCCGACTGACATTACACCTTCAGGTCTAATGACAATAGGTCCAAAGACATCTCGTTTATTAAGAGAGAATAATTAAGTTCTTATGCCTATTTTCCATTTCTCCCAATCAGGTCTTTCTTGGCATTTTGATACGGATGTAGGGTATGGATCATCATTTTCATGATTCATGGCTTTGGAAATAGAAAAGGAGAATGTTCCATTTATATCTTTTATTTAATTTCTAGCCCATAGTTTTACAGTATGGGCATAGTTTAATGGAAATCTCAAACTTTTCTGTATTATGTTCGTCCTTTTGACGAATCTCTTTACATGGTTCTACTTGAACCTTTTCATTTATGTCATGTAGACATTTTTCTTTACTTTTCGGGATTTTATATATTTAGAGCCCATTGGCCTCCCCTTCTTTAACTGAACCTTAGGTTCATTCGCTTTGCTCCCATCAGTTTGTCCTTTAGAAACAATAACTTTTTATGGGGCATTAGCGGCGAATATATATGATTTCGTCACTATATTTATATCTATGAACACATTTGGTAATTAATTTTCCAAATTTTGAAGATGTACAATTTTCTGTACTTCTATTTCGCGCTGTTTTATAATTTTTGTTAATATATCAGGGAAAAAAAACCCATGTAATTTTAGCTCTTGTTTAATTTTTCTCCCTAACGCTGGAAATTCATCTTCACTAAAATGGCAATCGGCAAAACATGTCGTAAATATATTACCAGTTTGCGGTTCGAGGTATCTAATGACACTTGGTGACGCATACCCAATATATATTCCCTTTTAGAAATTTTTATATAATATAACATCTTATTTAGATGTTTATTTTGGAATATATGAAGACATATTTGTCTTTCTTAGGTATTCCAAATATCTTTTTAAGAGTTTTGATGATATATAAATCATCTAATTTATATATATATATATATATATA
>OVBE01008207.1:0-17474 GCA_900406425.1 Iberis pinnata
ATGAAAGATGATAGCATCGAGGGTATATATGAAACACTCAAAGAGTGTGCTATTATAAGCAAATCTGCTGGGGGTATTGGAGTTTCAGTTCATAATATCCGTGCAACTGGAAGTTACATTCGTGGCACAAATGGAACATCTAATGGTATTGTTCCAATGCTGCGAGTATTCAATGATACTGCTCGCTATGTTGACCAAGGAGGAGGCAAGAGAAAGGGTACATTTCAGCATATACATTGCTACCATTCTATTAGCGTAATTGTGTTCAAGTATTTGATCTGATATAGTGTTTTTTGAATTGGTGAAGGGGCCTTTGCTGTATACCTGGAGCCATGGCATGCTGATATCTTTGATTTTCTTGAGTTGCGAAAGAACCATGGAAAGGTACAATCAAACCAACCATATTCTGCCAACGTGTATATTCCAAGTTAGCCTGATCCTATTTCCCTTTGCAGGAAGAACACAGGGCTAGAGACTTGTTTTTTGCCCTTTGGGTTCCAGATCTTTTCATGGAAAGGGTCCAGAAAGATGGGCAGTGGTCACTGTTTTGTCCTAATGAAGCTCCGGGTTTGGCAGATTGCTGGGGCGCCGAATTTGAAAAATTGTATTCGAAGTATGAAAGAGAGGTGAATCCCTATTTCATCTATGTAAAATTCTGGTTCCTACAACTCAAATTCTTGTTGTCTCATTGCCAGCTATGTCTGTTCATGTCTTAGGGAAAAGCTAAGAAGGTTGTTCAGGCGCAACAGCTTTGGTATGAAATCTTGACGTCCCAGGTTGAAACAGGAACACCATACATGCTTTTCAAGGTAAGTAACGGCCCTCAGCTACATTTAATAACCATATAAACTCTGGCTCTTACTGTTGATCTTGATATCGTACTGTAGGATTCATGCAACAGCAAAAGCAATCAGCAAAATCTGGGTACCATAAAGTCATCCAATTTATGCACTGAAATCATTGAATACACCAGTCCAACAGAAACTGCTGTGTGCAATCTTGCATCTATTGCTTTACCCAGATTTGTAAGAGAGAAAGTAAGTGAGCAACTGGTTTGCTTTTTCTTTGTCACTTAAGGTATAGTTGTAACATTATTGATCTCGCAACAGGATGTCCCATTGGACTCTCATCCGTCTAAGCTAGCTGGCAGTCTGGGGTCAAAGAGTCGTTACTTTGATTTTGAGAAGTTAGCAGAGGTCAGAAACTAGGCACTTGCCTCATTTTACCATAAATTTGAATCTCAACGTATCTCTCTAATATGGCCAGGTCACTGCTACTGTTACCGTCAATCTCAATAAGATAATAGATGTGAATTACTATCCTGTGGAGACTGCAAAAACATCAAACATGCGTCATAGACCTATTGGTATTGGTGTACAAGGTCTTGCAGATGCTTTTATACTCCTTGGAATGCCATTTGATTCTCCAGAGGTAAACTTTCTCTGCGAGATTATCAACTTGTGAAGTAGTTTTAAAGCAGTTTAATTTGTTACTTAGGCTCAACAACTGAATAAGGATATATTCGAAACCATATACTACCATGCACTCAAAGCATCATCAGAGCTTGCCATTAGCGATGGTACCTATGAGACATACAAAGGAAGTCCTGTGAGTAAGGTATGCATCTCTGCCTGCATTTGACCATCTTTGTAACCTCCCATTGGGGAAGGTTGGTTGAGATTGTGTTGTATGATATTTAGGGAATCCTTCAACCTGACATGTGGAATGTAACTCCGTCAAACCGTTGGGACTGGGGTTCCCTTAGGGATGTGATATCGAAGAATGGAGTGAGGAACTCCCTTTTAGTAGCACCTATGCCAACTGCTTCAACCAGTCAGATTCTTGGAAACAATGAATGTTTTGAGCCATATACCTCAAACATCTACAGCCGCAGAGTCTTGAGTGGTGAATTCGTAGTGGTGAATAAGCATCTTCTCCATGACTTGACTGATATGGGACTTTGGACTCCAACACTGAAAAACAAGATAATTTACGAGAGTGGCTCTATAGTAAATGTCCCAGAGATACCTGATGACTTGAAGGCGATTTACAAGTGAGTTTGCGTATATCTCTCAATCATTCATTTAAATACCAAAATTTGACTAATTTCTCCTGGAATACAAAACAGGACTGTGTGGGAGATTAAACAAAGAACAGTGGTGGACATGGCTGTAGACCGTGGATGCTACATAGATCAAAGCCAGAGCTTGAACATACACATGGATAAACCCAATTTTGCAAAACTCACTTCTTTACATTTCTATGCATGGAAAAAGGTACAAGCTTACCGATGTCAAAACAGTTTTGAAAACTATTCTAACTATATGTTATGTTGGTTGTGGATCTACCTTAAAGGGTTTGAAAACTGGGATGTATTACCTGCGATCACGTGCTGCAGCAGATGCGATAAAGTTCACAGTTGACACAGCCATGCTCAAGGTAAGAAGACAAATGCTAAACTCTTGGTGAGAGTAGACAATTGAATTGTGAATATTTGTGAATGTAGGAAAAGCCGAGTGTAGTAGCAGAAGAAGAAGAGGACAATGAAACTAAATTAGCACAGATGGTTTGTTCCTTGACAAGCCCTGATGAATGTCTCGCCTGCGGAAGTTAAAAGCTCTCATGTTTGACGTTTGGTCGTCTTTTACTTGTTGATAATGATGTTTTTCTTTTATCGTTGCTTCGAGTTTTAGTATAACGCAAGTTCTATTATTGTTTTAAAATAGCAAGGCTTTACAAAAATTGGCGCGTCCGTACATTTAAAATTCTTGTTTATCCACCGTGCAAACCCCATCTTGATGAAGAACCACCGCCTTCTCAAAGGCGGACCATGATGAAGCTTTTCCCTTCGATGATTTTTCTACCATTTTTCTTCGATTAAAAGCTTTCACGGCTTCAAAGAGGAAAATGATGAAAAACCAAACTTGCTTTCGTGCCTCACAAACCGAGTCATCTATTTCACGTGTTTCTCTGTTGACCAAATTTGCTTCCTCCTGCTTGGGCAGAAGCTCGGAACTTTAAAGCTCTTGAAAGGAACCTACATCTCCTGCCTCGTTAGAGGAAAAAAACGGAACCACTCACGACCGTCTTTTGACGAGTCGAAGAAATTTCACACCCATAGGGTGCAGAACCTTAAGCTTAGCTTTGTGTTGCTGTTTGTTTAGGTTGTTTTGCAGGTTTAGGTCTCCAAATCTCTACCGCAAAAGCACAGTATGAACAACCGCTTCTCATCTGCCGAGAAGGAAAGGAATAGCTGCTTCCCAAGACTCAATGAATATAGGAATTAGTTAAATAACTCTCTTTTTATTTACTTAAGAAAATCTCTCAAAATTTGAAGTCTCAAAACCTTGTAGAGAATATTACACTTTGATATCTCTATTTATAACAACTAAGAAAATCTTAATCTAACAATAATAAAAATTTACATATTAATTAGATAACTCCTAAAAATATGTATATATTTAGATATTTCCTAAATATATTCTTGATCTTCTTTTATTTCCTTTTTCTTTTATTTCAAGATAAGGTCAACATTCTCCCCTCCTAATCTTGAAGTCGATCTTCGTCACATCATTTCCTTGGACCTGATTCTCGCCAGTGCTTTAGTCAAAATATCTACCTTTTGTTCTTGACCCGAAACGTGCTCAACTTCTATCAGTTCGTTTTCAATACATTCTCAAATGAAATAATATCAAGTATGTATGTGTTTACTTCTACCGTGAAATACTGCATTTTTTGTTAGAGCTATTGCAGACTTGTTATCAACCCTAATAATCACTCTTTCACACGTTTTTCCCATTGTCTCACTCAAAATTTCTTAGAAGCCAGATTGCTTGGTTAACTGCTTCTGTCAATGCCATAACCTCGGCTTCACAAGAAGATAGTGCAATTGTATCTTGTATCTGCGAACACCAGGTGATAGGCGAGTCATTAAGATAGAAAATATGACCTGTAGTACTTCGACCATCATCCATATCAACGTTATGACTACTATATGAGTATCCAATTAACTCGTTCTTCTTGGTTCGTTTATACAGTATCCCTTGCTTCGTCGTTCCTCTTAGGTATCTCAGCACTTGTTTTAAAGCTGCTCCATGTGATTCTTTTGGTTCTTGCATAAACCTGGTAAGTACTCCAACCGAATAAGATAAGTCAGGTCTAGTATGTATCAAGTACCTTAGACATCTTATGATTCTTCTATAACTTCAACCCAAAATCCATAGGTATATGACATGCATTACAATCGACCATTCTTGCGTTTTCTAGTATCTTATTGGCATACCTTTCTTGCTTAAGTGTGATCCCATGTTTGTGTGGATCTACTTCAATACCTAAGTAATAAGTCAACAATCCTAAGTCACCCATGTCAAAATTCTTAGACATGTTTCTTTTGAATTCGACAATCTCCTCATGTTTTGACGAAGTGATAAGTAGATCATCTACATAGACGGCGATGAGAATCACATTGTATGATTCATGCTTGCGGTATAAGGAGGGTTCTTTTGAACACTTCATGAATCTCATCTCTTCAAGCACTTTGTTGAGTTTATCATTCCAAGCTCTTGGTGCTTGTTTCAATCCATAGAGAGCTTTATGTAGTTTGTACACTTTATCTTTGTCTCCTTGAACTATAAAGCCCCATGGTTGTGTCACATACATTTCTTCTTTCAGCTTACCATGCAAGAAGGTTGTTTTCACGTCCATGTGATGAAGTTCCCAGCCCTTTCCCGCTGCTATAGCCATAAGGTATCTCACGGTTTCGATCCTAGCAAATGGAGCAAACACTTCTTCATAATCGATACCATGTTTCTGCACATACCCTTTTGCAACTAATCTTGCTTTATACTTGTTAATGCTTCCATCAGAATTTCTCTTGATTTTGAAGATCCACTTTAAACCGATGGGTCTAACTCCTTTTGGTGCATTAACTAAGTTCCAAGTCTTGTTTTTTCTCGATTAATGCAAGTTCATCTTTGCATGCATCGATCCATACCTTTTCTTTCTTTGCTTCTTCAAAATTCCATGGTTCTTCATCAACTACCATTAAGAGTCTTTCTTCCTCTATTTCTGCCCATTGAATATAATCATCAAGATATTTAGGTCTTGTACTTACCCTTGTTGATCTTCTAAGTTCTTGAGAAGAAGAATCTTCTTCTTCTTGTCCGTGATCATCATGTATATTGTTTCCTCTTGAAACAATTTCTCTGTTCGCAGAATCGGTTCCACTTGAACCATGTTCTTCATCTTCTTTATTGACATCTTCATCACTCAACTCTATGACCTCTCTTTCTTCGTTATTTTTGAACATATACTCAAATTCATCATGTTCATCGAATTCATCTGAATTCTCTTTACTCCAATCCCATCGTTGATCTTCATCAAAAATAACATTGCGACTTACAATTATTTTCTTGTTTGTAGGATCATAGAGTCGATATGCTTTTGTTCCAGGTTCTATTCCAAGATGGACTACCTTCTTTGATCGATCATCAAGCTTTCTCTGATGAGGTGTGTCGATTTTTGCAAATCTCACACACCCAAAAATCCGAATATGCTCAACATTAGGTTTCTTTCCTCTAAAATCTTCATAAGGTGTTTCATTCTTCAAAGTTCTTGTTGCAACTCGGTTGATTAGATAGGTTGCATGTCTTTCTCCCCAAAGATAATTGGAAATACTCATGTGTTTCATAATACTTCTCGTCATTCCCATCAGAGTTCTGTTTTTTCTCTCAACTACACTGTTTTGTTGAGGAGAATAAGGAGCCGTCAAGTGTATGAATACCGAATTTTTCACAAAAACTTTGAAATTCTTGTGAGGTGAATTCTCCTCCTATATAAGTTCTCGGCGTTTTAATACTTTCTCTTGTTTCTTGTTCGACCTTTTGCTTAAAGCTTTTAAATTTATCTAATGCTTCACCCTTTTCCTTCAACAAGATAGTCCACATGTATCTTGAATAATCATCAATAAGTACATATATATACTTATTTTCGCTGGTGTGGAGGGAGAAATCGGACCACACAAGTCACCATGTATAAGTTCTAGTCTTCTTTGAGCACGAAAATACTAACCTTTGGGAAACATTTCCTAACTTGCTTCCCGAGTAAGCATGAGGCACATATTTCTTTCTCTACTTGCAACTTTGGAACTCCTGTGATCATCTCTTTATTTATCATATTTTTAGCAAATCAGTTCCTATGTGTCCGAGCCTTGCATGCCATTTAGTTGAATCACTTTGTTTCGTGGTCACTTGTAAGCATCTTGCTTCGACTTTCTTCATTATCACCTTGTATATCGATTTTTTGACCTAGTAGCCTTTGCAATCAAGTTTTGGTTCTTATCATGTAAAGTGAGATAGTTTTCTTTCATTCTTACATCACATCCCGATTCAGTAGCTTGTCCAAGACTTATGATGTTGCTTTTCATATCCGGGATGTAATATAAATTCGCCAAAATTTTTAGGTTACCATCACCACTCATGAAGATAATCGTCCCTTTTCCCTTTATATCAATTCTTGAATCATCACCAAGTCTCACTTTTCCGATAATTGATTTATCAAGCGTCTTAAAGTATGTGGGGTTTCCGATCATATGGTTACTTTCTCCATTATCCAAGTACCACACATCTTCTTTATCAGAATTCGTTTCGAAGTCTTTGGGATTAACATTCTTCTCATTCAAGTAAACGACTTTGGTTTTTCCCTCTTTGATGCATACTATCTCATGCATCATTGATTCATTAGCTTCTTGTGTTTCTGAATTGTCATCGGTTTGAGTCTCTTAAAGTTTGAGTAACCTATCCGGGCATGATGATGCATAATGTCTCATCTTATCGCATCAATATCATTCTATATTTGATAGGTCTTTATTTTCTTCGCCTCTACCGCGACCTCTACCTCTGAAAGAGCCTCGTCCTCCTCGACCACTTCCTCTACTATCAGAGTATCTTCGATTGTCAGGTTCATGTTGTGTTTCTTTTGCATACAACAACTTTGTCAGATCATCACAAGTATCTTCTTCTTCGAATATTCTTTCTTCATATGTTTTGATTCATCCTATGATGTCTTCAAAGCTTGTTTTATTCAAGTTCAATACTTGTTATAAGGAAGCTACGATTTGTATGAATTTTTTTCTTGGTAAACTCGACATAAATTTCTTTACCATCTTCGGTTCATCTTTCTCAACCCCTAGCTCAGCAGCCTTCGATAATATCTCTAACAACTTTCACACAAAGTCATCTATTTTGTCCGTCTCCTTCATCTTGAGACGTTCAAAATCTGCCATCAATGTTTGAAGCTTTCCTTCTTTTACCCTCTCAGCTCCTAGGTGTCTTGTCTTAATTGCTTCCCATACTTCTTTGGCAGAGTCTAAATTGCCGAAGAGCCTCAGAGATCGATTCAAACAACAAACCTAGAGCCATGTAATTTTTTATTTCATCATGTGATCATCCCTCTATTATGTCCCACACTTTGTTAATCTTCAAGATAACTTTCATTTTTATCGACCATACTATGTAATTTTTTGAATTCAGCATGGGACATTGTAGAGTAGTTCCTCCTCCTTCTCTTGTATTCATGGTCATCATTTTTGGATCTTCGATTTTCACATCACCTTTCTCCATGATTCGATCTCAACCTTCGCTCTGATACCAACTGAAGAAATCGATATGTATATAGGGATTATTTAAAGAACTCTCTTCTTTATTTACTTAAAAAAATCTCTCAAAACTTAAGTCTCAAAACCCTTGTAGAGAATACCACACTTTGATATCTCTATTTATAACAACCAAGAAAATCATAATATAACAATAATAAGGATTTTTACATATTAATTAGATAACTCCTAAAAAATGCATATATTAAGATATCTCCTAAATATATTCTTGATCTTCTTTTATTTCCTTTTCTTTTACTTCAAGATAAAGTCAACAACCCCCACGAAGAGCAAGGGTTAGAATCTCTGCTCCTAACAACGATGATTTGCTCAAAAAACACTCTTTAGCTCTTATTGGAAGAATGCCAAACATATCCGCCCAACGAGTTTGGTCCTTGATACCAGCTTTATCAGAGAGACAGAAAGCAGTAACAAGGCCAATTGGTGCTGACTTAGGAGGGGGACTTTTTCAATTTCAATTTGCTTCTAAAGAGGACTTCAAGAGAGTCCTTGACAACCGGCCATATCATTTTGCAAGATGGATGATCATTTTACAGCGTTGGGAACCAACAGTCTCCAAATCCTTCCCATTGCTCATCCTGTTTTTGATCAGAGTCCAAGGAATCCCGGTTCATCTATGGACAAAAGCAATAATCAGAAGCATATGAGACGATATTTGTTGGGTTGAGGAGGTGGAGATAACCAACATAGCAGCAAGAATGCGGGTTCACATAAACACATTACAACCTCTAATTCTCTCCTTAGTAATTGAGTTTCCTGATGGAGATGAGGTGGAGGCATCTCTAGTTTATGAGAAATTGGAGATACATCGCTCCAATTGCCTACGTTTGGATCATGAAGTGAAGGACTGTCATTCTTCTAGTCACAAACAAATAGACTTTGTCACATAATCAGGAAGAAGCTTAAACCACTATGAGGGCTCACAAAATCAGGGAACTAGGGATCGTAGACCATTAAGGGATATGGGTTTAGAAGACCAACCATGGAAAAGAAAACATCCGGAACCAATGACTCGACCCTCGTTGATCGAAACAGAACATCCTCAGGCTCAAATTACAGAGAAGAAAGAGAAACATGGTACCAAAGAAAAAACAAAGAGCTTAGACAAAACCGAGGGCCCTCTCTACATTAAGAGAAAGAGCGTGAGAGATCTCCCCATCGTAGAGAGGATTTGAGACATAGACTACTGAATTCAAACAAACCAGGCCATTACCAAAGAAGAAGGTACTTTCAATGGGACTCTCACAGTGACCATACGGTCCATAGATACCTGCATCAAAGAGACCATTCCATAGGACCAGGAAGCTACTATAGAGAAGTAATTAAAGCTCCAGCTACTGAAAAAGGAGTAGAAACAATAAGGAACCGTAGACCTCCAAAAGAAAGAGAAATTATTTTAGGAGAAAATATGATATCTGCTCAGGCTCTTCAAGAAGCTTCAGTGGAAGTAAGAGAAGTTATGGAGCAATACACAATTAGTGCAAACCCAACGGAGAGTGCTGCAAGGAAGGAAATGATGAAGAAAGCAGAGGAGAAGGGAGAATTAACAGAGTCTGCTGAAAATTTAGCAAAAGAAAAGTCAACCATAGGCAAAAGATAATTTTATCAGAAGATAATCTAATTGAACTAGAGTTTGGAGAACAACTTCCACGAATACCAGCCACTCAGCGCCTAGGCCCTCCGACGCATGTGGACCAACTAGATGATTCCAACATGCTTTTATCAGCACTCTCAAACAAGAAAGCTGGATGAATTCTCTCACAAAGAAAGGCAAGCCAACCATTGGAACAAGGCTCTTGTTTTCGAAAGAGAAAGACGAGGATTACAAAATCGTCACCAATAAGGAAACAAGCAAGAGATCTCTCCCCTCACCAAGATAGACGAAGCAGGAAACGAAGTATAAATGATTTGGGCGGTCTTCAAATTTGTAAGGAGCCCCAAGCAATTCGAATTAATTGTGCTCATGCCAAATCAACTAAGACAACTACAAGGAAGATGATGGAATTTCGGGATCCATCCGATCATGCTCCTTAAAAATTCTTTCTTGGAATTGAAAAGGGAAGGAGAACACCTTGACAGTTCAACGATTGCAGAACATCTTCACAAACCATCAACCGCATATTTTGTTCCTCTCAAAAATGAAGAACCCGAATGATATAGTGTTAGAACAGTTATCGTTTTTGAATTTAAAGAACTACTTCTTGATCCCACCCCATAGTGTGTGTGGAGGAGGATTAGTACTAAAATGGAATAAAGGTGTAAACATTGAAAGTATTTCGTCTTTGATAATTACATAGACTGCTTAGTCTCTTTTGAAGATTGCTCCTTTTTTCTCCTCTCTCGTCTATGGAAATCCAGACAAAGCTTTGAGAAGAGAGAACTAGAGGCATCTAAGTGCCCTAGCTCTCATGAGAAATAAGCCATGGTTCATCAGAAGAGATTTTAATGACATGGTCAATAGCTCATAAAAAGAAGGTAGTTCAAGCCGGTCCGAAGAAACATTTGTTGATTTTCGATCCTTCCTTTCAGAATGTGACCTGTATGACTTGAAACACATAGGTAATTTTTTGTCTTGGCGGAGAAAAAGAAGTGATGACTGGGTTTTTTGTCGTCTAGACAGAGCCATCGCAAATTGTCTTTGATTTGAGAAATTTCTTCTTAGTCACAACGAATATTTACACTTCGAAGGATCAGATCATAAGTCGTTGATCTCCTACCTTGATCGAACACGGAAGATAGGGAAAAACATCCTTAGATTTGATAGACGGTTAAAAGATAAACCTGAAATCAAAGCTCTAATCGTTGAAGCTTGGAAAAGAAGCAATCAAGAATTTATTCTAGAAAAACTTCATAGAATTAGAAACGAATTGGTTGCTTGGAGTAGAAGACAAAAAAAACAGTGAAAAGAAAATAATAGAATTTAAAGAAAAGTTAAAGCAAGTTACGAAGAATGTTGGTGAAGACAGTGAGCCAATTTGGAAAATGAATATAGATCTCCAAGAAGCATATAAGGCAGAAGAGAGTTATTGGAAGCAAAGGAGTAGAGTTCTATGGCTCAATTTAGGAGATAAAAATACAGGTTATTTTCATGCGTCTATAGGAGGAAGAAGAGCAATTAATCTCCTATCGGTTCTCAAAGATGATAACAGGGAAGCAGTGTTTAGGGAAGAAAAATTCAGAATAATAGGGGTGGCTTATTTCCAACATATGTGCTCCTCAAATGCTCAAGAGTATAATGAGATTGTGGCAAAAGCTCTAAACCCGTGTGTATCGGCAAAAAAGAATGAAGATCTCATTAAGAAACCTCCAGCGGAAGAAATTCTACAAGCGGTGTTCTTGATAAGTTCTGACAAAGCTCTACGACCCAATGGATTTTCTGCAGGCTTCTACCATGCAAATTGGAGCTCTATTGGACCTGAGATTGTGAAGGAAATTCAATTGTCTTTGAAACAGGTTCTCTACCGCAGGGAGTTAACGCCACTCTATTACAAGATTATCTCTAAAGTGCTAACAAGAAGACTCTAGGCTTGCCTCCCAAGAATTATCTCGGAAAATCAATCGGCAATTGTGCCAAAAAGAGCTATCTCTGACAATGTCCTCATAACTCACGAAGTTCTCCATTTCCTCAAAACATTTGAGGCATCTAGTCGTTGTTTGTTGGCAATTTAAACGGATATGTCAAAAGCCTATGATAGAGTGGAATGGAGCTTTCTCGAAGGGGTTCTACATAGGTTGGGCTTCCATAGGCAATGGATCACTTGGGTTATGAAATGTGTCATGTTCGTAACCTTCTCCATGCTCAGTAATGGTTCGACAAGGGGAAAAATTTATCCAAAAAGGGGACTTCGCGATCCTCTTTCTTCGTTCCTCTTTATCCTATGTAGTGAGGTCTTATCGGGACTTTGTCGGAAAGCGCAAAGGAAAAGAACTCTACAAGGGATTAAGATGGCAATTCACAGTCCGAGAGTTAACCACCTCCTTTTCGCCGATGATACCATGTTCTTTTGTAGAACAAACAAGAAAAGCGACAAAGCTTTGGTGGAAAGCATCAAAGAATATGGAAAAGCGTTGGATCAAGTGATAAATTTCTCAAAATCGACAATAACTTTTTCTCCAAAAGCACCGTCCTTTCTCAAAGAGGAGGTGAAAGCAAAACTTGGGATTTATCAAGAGGGAGGGATGGGAAAGTATCTTGGTTTACCGAAACTTTTTGGAAGATCAAAGAAAGATCTATTCTCATCAATTGTGGATAAAATAAGACAAAAAGCCTCAAGTTGGTCATCACGTTTCTTATCCGCCGCGGGAAAAATGGTACTATTGAAGAGTGTACTATCGTCAATGCCGGTCTATGCCATGTCATATTTCAAACTCCCAATCTCCTTGTGTAGGCAAATACAATCGGCTTTGACACGTTTTTGGTGGGATGGAAAGTCGAATAAAGGAAAATTGCATGGCTAGCTTGGGACAAATTAACGAAAACAAAGAAGGACGGTGGTCTTGGTTTTCGAGATATTTAAGACTTTAATGACGCTCTCCTTGCAAAGCTAGTATGGAGATTACTAAAGAATCCATCATGTTTACTAGCAAGGATTTTAAAAGGAAATATCATCATCATGAGTCCCTGCTCGATTGCACTCTATCATATTCATCTTCACATGGATGGCAAAGCCTTTTAAATGGCAGGAGTATCATTTAAGAAAAACTTGGATGGGCAATCGGTAATGGAAAAGATATCAAAGTTTGGTCGGATTCGTGGTTATCCACCACCACAAACTTATGCCCCACAAGTCCAGCGAATCAAAATAATAAGGATCTCTACGTTGAAGATCTTTTCAAACCAAATAGCAAATGTTGGGACCCTCAAAAGATCGAGGATCATCTTCACTCTTGGAGGAATTTGATCGTAAATGTCAAACCAAGTATTCATGGGGAAAGGACGAGAGGATTTGGCTAGGTCATCCTACTAGGAATTACTCTACAAAGGCAGGATATGCTATTGCCAAAGCGCTTAGCAATCCAAATAAAGCCCAAAGATTGGTAAACCAAACCGTAAGTTGGAATCAAGTGGTTTGGAACCAGAAAATCCCACATAAGCTCAAGATGTCCCTTTGGCGAGCTCTGCATAATTCCCTTCCTACAGGTGCAAATCTTGCGAGGAGAAGCTGCAGAGTGAGTACTCTCTGCACTCGATGGGAAGAGGAGGAGTCATTAATTCATTTATGTTTCCTTTGTCCCTTTGCAAAGCAAGTCTGGTGCTTAGCACCGATCACGCATTGTCTAAATATAGAATATGAAAGTGGATTTGTGGACTTTTGGCGTTCTTGTGAGAAAACCATCCCTTTACCGCCGACAAGAGTAGTAAAAGGACCTCTTACCCCTTGGTTGCTCTGGTATTTGTGGATTGGAAGGAACCAAGCTTGCAGAGAAAAAGCTCACCTCGGAAGAGATCGTGACACTAGCTACCTCACGGGCAAGGGAGTGGTTGGAAGCGCAGGATTGGGAATCAATCACACGTCCAACTTATGGCCAGATTCGCGGCTCTGTAAATACAGATTGGGTTTGCCAGTTTGATGCGGCTTGGAAAAAAGAATCCTCAGCAAGTGGTCTTGCATGGATTTTTCGAAAAGAGCTTCAAAGCGAAAAAAGGGAAAGGAAGCTTACGCGCCAAAAACTTGAACCAAGAGTTTCGTCTCCACTGTGTCGAAGATCTTGCAATTAGAGAAGCTTTAACCTCAACAATTATGCTAAATACTAAATCTCTCACATTGGCATTGGACTGCCAAAAGCTGATTGTTATTTTAAACTCGGGAGAAAACCTCTCGGAATTTTATGGCATCATCACCGATATTAGCATCCTAGCTAATAGTTTTCATGTTTTAAAGTTCACTTTTATCCTTCATTTGGAGAATAGAGAGGCTGATACTTTAGCTAAACAATGTCTTGGCTCCTTTGTAATGCCTGCCCCATGCTTTTATTGATGAATGAAGTTGAAAGTCATGCTCACAGAAAAAAAGGCTTTACATTCTATTTCTAAGAATTGGTAGTACTAATATTTGTGATAAAAAAATATATATACATATAGTCTAAACGAAGTGTAGTCCGGCTTCAATTGAATCGTACTCTTTAATTTCTGATAATGTATTGCTTCTAACTACAAGAGAACATCAACTTTTATTTAACTGTAATCTCAAATCGCCAAATTATCAAAAACATGAAACCTCTTTTAGTGTTGGTGAGAGCTTATTAATCGTCAAACCGAAAACAGACAAAAGGACAACAATGTCATGAGAAATCTTTCTTACACAAATCAAATGAAGTTACGGATGTCCAACGACTTCACGTCAGGCATGGCCTCATCCTTAAATTCCTCCCTGGCAAAATCCCAAGTTAAGGATGAATAATCAACAACCACATATATATATATATATAATATAAAACACAACTTACTTCTTTTTCTGTGATTCCATTGCTTCAACAGCATCACTCTTCAGTTCATCCAACTGTGCCTTGGCAATGTTGAGCTCCAATTGCTCCTCATATTTAGCAAGATCTTCTTTCCTAATCCCAAGCCTGTTTAGATGCAAAACATGTTATTTCATTAGCTCTATATAATACTGTTCAGTCGTGATGAGTGTGATCACGCACGCACTTTTTGTTGCCTTTTTCAAACTCGGCAACCAAAAGATCCATTCCTTTCTTGTCACTTCGCAACAGAGGCTTCTTTATATCCTTTTCGACTTTCTCCAAAGCCTCAAACATCATCGCCTCAGCACCAAGCTCATCAGTAAGTCCCCTCCTGCAAAGATATATCACAATTCTCAAATGTTTCATACACTGGCAAGAAGAAAGAAGGAGATGAAATAATGCAGTTCTTCCATGAAATGGAAATACTTAAACTTGACTGGTGAGGAAAACTATCCAAAAGGGTGAATGAAAGTACTTCACTAGTCTAATAATTACTTACCTGGTACGGATTTCCTTCAACTTCAACAAATATGCACGAGCATCTGGGATCTCTTTAGTCTCGGTCTCAATATCATATTTAATACGCTGAGATTCAGAGAACATGTCTGCCCTGCATACCAGTGAAATGCAAACAAATTAACAAGGTATTTTATATTTTTATATGACGGTAACAAGCATAAGTAGAGACAGCAACATACATGATATGATGATACAACCGAGCAAAACAACATATGTTTAGAGAAAGGGGAAAGAAAGAGAGGCCTACTTTTGCCTAATTGTCTTCATTACATTTGCATACTGTTTTACCGCAGTTGGGTCCTCTGGATCAAGGGTGATTTTTTCCTTACGGAGAATATCAACTGCAGCCTGAAACTTGTTCTTGATATCAGTAAAGACACCCTTCAACATCTCTGTCAAAAAAGTCAATAACAACAAAACGCATTGCTCATTTCGCTTTAACCACAAGCTACAACTATCAAAAACACATTGAACACCATCCATCAAAAGGCTGCAGAACAACAGTCCAAGCTATAATGGATAATATATTGCATTTGAATCTACAACTTATATATCTACAAAGTAAGATAGTTGACGAACCATCTCCTTTAAAAGTAGGACGAGCAGCTTCCTTTGCAAAGGCCCGGACTGGAATAGCATGGTGCTGTTCAAAAATGGCCAGACTCCCCTGAAGCTGCATAAATGATAGTAAGATCAGAAACTATCCTATTTGTCATTTCCCATCAATAGAAAAATTGATCAATCGAAAGATGACACAAATTCGGAGATGAATATCATCATCATCTGGCACATAAAACCCAGAAATCGAGCGAGAGAATGTACCTGCTTAGATCTGGAGAGGAATCGAGAAGCGTAAGCCATATTCAAAATGAAATCGTCGAAATTAGGATTTTTTGCTGCGCTGAGAATTGAGATCCCTATCTGAGTTGAGTTTTGCAGTCTTCCTGCGATTAGTGATCAACGGCTCAGATTTATCCGAAGAAATAGGTCACACTCCTTTGTTGGGCCTGTTGGGCCAAGAGTAACCTTTTGGAATTGGAGGACTTAATATAATTCGACAATAAAATTGGGCGTCATTTTCCTTTAATTTCGTGAACCAAGTTAAGAATCCAATCATCCTTTTTTATTTAGACTTTCGAATCTGAAGATGAATTTCCTAAAAGACAGAGAATTCGAAGAGCAAAATATCAGATGATTTGACTGGGACAATTTTTCTATATTTTGTTGAACAGAACTTGGTGAAATCTCTAAATTTACCTCATTTCTTAAAACCAATCAAATTACCATATACAATTAGTAAGAAAAACATTAAAATTAAATAAAAAAAGAAAAGCAGCAAAAAAAAAAAAAAATGCGTAAATATTTTAATGAAGTCGTCGTCGGGTTCTTCTTCTTCCTCCATCACCTATAGAGAAAAATCAATAATTTAGAATATTTACTAAAATAAGATTTGTGGCATTACTCTTTGTTATCTTTTTTCAAATTAAGAATATCAATTATGTGGAAACTCCATTAAAATTAAAATAAGGTCTAGTTGTTCTATGTTTTTGTTAGTAAATATATGTTTATAATAAGGGTAGATTAGACCTTTAATACACTTTGTTTTAGGGCTAATCATTGTGTATAAACTTGATCGACATCAGATTGTAAAGTTAACAGAAAATATTCATTCATATTCTTTCTGACATGGTATCAGAGAAGTAACTCACATATACAAAGGTTGAGTCTGCTTTCTACGATCATGTAACTCTGATTCAGATAATTCTCAATATGATTTTTCATTCTTTTCCGTCATGGGTGATAATACTGATCCACCGTGTCTACAACGAACACGCAGAACTATCGATCCGTATGATCTCTCGGCATGAGACAATCCTGGGACAATCATATCTCAGCCACCTCTACGTGGACCAAATTACGATGAATGGGCAAGTAATATTCGCTTAGCCTTAAAAGCCAGAAAGAAGTTTGGGTTTGTTGATGGAACAATACCCAAACCTGGTGATGAAGATGAAGATCTTGAGGATTGGTGGGCTAATAATGCCATGGTTATTTCTTGGCTCAAACTAACTGTGGATGAGAAGCTTCGGGCTTCACTTTCTCACCATAAAATCGCATCAGATCTCTGGACCCATATCAAAACCAGATTCTCGGTTCAGAATGGGCAGATAGTTCAAAGGTTGAAAGCAGAGTTGGCTAATTGTCATTAGAAAGGATTGACTATGGAGACGTACTATGGCAAGCTAACACAATTATGGACAAGCCTTGCTGATTATCGTCAAGCCAAGATAATGGAAGAGGTGCAGAAAGAGCGAGAGGAAGACCAATTGCATCGGTTCTTGATGAGATTAGATGAAGCTATGTACGGTTATGTAAAATATGCGTTACTATCGTGCACACCTTTTCCCTCTTTAGAAGAAGCTTACAATGTCTTAGTCCAAGACAAGGAGTCCAAACTCGCTGCTCAATTACAGATGACATGGGTTGAAGAAGCCAGTTTTGCTGTTCAACATCGCACCAGAAATCAGACTCGTTCTGTTTCAACAAACCAATCTCATCCAATTTGCATTGCTTGTGGCAAAACCGGACACTTAGCAGAAAACTATTTCAGGAAGATAGGCTATCATGAATGGTGGGTTGATCACATCAAGTCTCCTAATAGCCTGTCCTCACAATCGCAGTCCCGTGGCCGTGGTCGTGGAGCTGAGCCAGCTCGTCTTAATGCGATTGCTGCTGGTCTAATAAATGAGTCTGGCCTTATCAATGCTGAACGTGCAGGCTTTAGTGGATTGAACAGCCAGCAATGGGATCGTCTGGT
>OVBE01008208.1:0-17474 GCA_900406425.1 Iberis pinnata
CTTAGGGTTTAACTTGTTAGTAGGTGCCAACTTCGAGGTTTAAAAAGTTTTTTTCCCCTTTTATAACATAATGAACGTCTCTTAATTATAGACTACTAGTAAAAAGACCTATACTGGTGCCATTTACAATTTTCCAACTATGTTCATTCCCCATTTCATAAATGATCATAGAAAATTGATGGTCTTAAGATTTTCAGTGGTAATCCAGACATGTTAGCATGTCACTAGCATTAGTCGCAATGGCAAACGTATGACGAGGCATTCAACTTGAAGAGTTGAGCTCCTACCCATAGCCGTTTTTGAGTCCAAGCAGAGCAAGCATGCACTTGCGGCCCTTCTTTCAATTTAAAAATTTTAGTTAAGAAAACGGCCCATTTCAAAAAATATTGTATAATTTTGGCCTATTTTTCTATTGTAGATTGCGACCTTTAGAAAATTTTAAAATCTCAGGATCGGTCCTGCTCCTACCGCTAAAATTATTTTCACATTCTCTAGATTGAATTAATTAATATTAATATGTTTTGAGTTTCATTGTGATTTAAGCGCTTAAGTTATAACTTTGAAACAGATAACCGATACAACTGCCCCTGGATAAATTTTGTATCTTGCGGTATGTTGCTTGATCTTTCTACATTCTATCCAACTAAGTGATTCAAAAAATCTCAGAGGTTTGGGCGATCAATGACATCCAATTCGTTGCTTATTTGATGGTTGTGGTTGTAGTTTTGGCAACCTCAACTATACTTGCTAGGCATTACAAAATGAGTAATGACACAATGACTGCATGGATGTTCTCTGTACTGAAACACCTCATCCCAGACACTAAATTTGTAAATGGTTGTTTCACGCCCAAATCACTAAGTGACTCGGGCCAATCAGTCTGTTTTAGATCTTAGCCGTTTTTAAGCCAATTTCATGCGAGGTTCATTGGATTTGTTAAGCCATAAGTACATTGAGACTATATGAAATGCAACATAAACGAATAGTGATTTTTATTAATAACAATAGAAATCAATACACTTGTTCATTTCGGTATTAAAGTCTATGACAACTCAAACAATATCGATCCTAACAACTATCCCACTTTGTGTACACCTTTCAGCTTTCAGTCTCGCGCCAAATCCGCATCCCCTAGGTATAAATAATCGAATTATTACTTAGTGAGGCAATTTAGATTTCCTTAATCGTTTAAGTTTAAGTTTAGTTTAGTTTGATTCGTTTTAAGTCCCTTATACATATCAGGATGTCCAGACAATCCGCGGATTCGAACCAAGGGTCTTGGCTGGACTGGGTAAGTTATGGCGGAATCACCCGTTCTCCAGACTTGTCCCATCCGCCTCACCTTGAGTCTGAATCATCAGAATGACCGTAAATCTACCTATTTACTTAATCAATTCGTTTCCATGAAATGCGACCATGCAGAGATATTGAATTGTGCATGACCATCCGCACGGTTCTTCACTCACGGTCTTAGCCGTTTGGAGCGACATAATCGCCAGAATGGCTAAGAGATGGAGCCTTGGCCGAAGCCACGATCCGATTCCACTCAATTTTGCACCGAACCCGCCATTTTCCCACTCGGACTGACTAGACTCAGGATTTGCCCGTCCTAATTCTCAGTCACGCCTAACTCTTGCTATCAATCCGCACCAAAATGCCTTAGATGATTTTAGAGATTTTCTGGCGGTTTTTGTATACGTGAAAATGAGCCTAAGGCACTCTATTTATAGAGTTTGGCCCATAACCGTCCAAAACCGCTGAGCTAACTTGTGCATGTTCGAACTGGCACAATTTTCTCGAACTGGTGCGAGTTAGCATAACCACCAAACTGCCCAGCTTGGCCCAAACTGCCCAGCTAGTGTCCAGTTCACTTAGCTGGACCAGCTGGCCCGAGCTAGCTTGAGCTGGACTGAACTGGATTGATCTAAGCTGAGTTACAATCCAGTTAATCCACCTGCCTTAGCTCAATACTTCAGCTTTCTCGAGCTAGACACGAGCCAATGAGCTAGCCCGCGATCCTTACTTAGCCATTTGAACATTCTATGTTCCATGGCTAAGTCCAACATTCAGATTTCCCCTTTCTAAGCCAAATTTCCTTAGCCAAAACCAAAGGCTAAATCTTGGCTCAGACCATCGAACTTTAGGAAGTTCAGGGATGTTACTTGTACCATGTGAACTTGGATTTGATTTGTTTTGCTAGGTTCAAATAATGTGCCATGCTTAAATTGTTTTTGCCTGATAATCACTCAATGTCTTATTGATAATGAGTTGTGAGTCATTGTACGCACTATCTCTAGTATTTCCATCACATAAGCTTATAAACTAGTGACAAATCTACTATCAAGATGTCGTATTCCACCTCATTTTTATGACTTTGAAATTGCATCGTTCTACCAGAGATGATATTTCTCTAGTGGAAAATATTCAGGTAATGTCTCATCCATGTCTCCTTTTATTTCTAGATCCATCTACTTGTAGTCTCTATTTTCCAGTCTTTTGACCTTCTTGTAAAGTTTGAATCTTATTTGTTACTTCATGAATTATATCAAGTGAAAATTCTGCAACCAAGTCAGTGAGTACTTGAGATTAGTAGTCATGTCCCGAGAAAAAGCTTTATCTTAACCTAACTCGATTGCATACTTATGCAAATTTTCCTAAGAGTTCTGGTTTGTACGAAATTGCTTTAATTGGCAAAAAAGTCACCAAAACAATTGGATGTGGCTGAAAATATGAATACAATTTTCGGGTGGACATCACCATAGCTAATGATAGCCTCTCCTAGTGTGTATATTCTTTCTACTTTCAATAGGGATTTATCACATAGTTAATTTGTTGTTGTTCCTCTTTTTTTTCACAAAACGTATTAATTGCATTTTCTAAGACGGCCAAGTATTATAATAGTACTTTATAGGCATTCTTTCAATTTTCGTAGAGTCTTGTCGTATTTTTCAATCTAAGCAAACTTCTATGCCTTCTATAATTTGATATAGAACTGATGGGAGTTAAATGACAGTTTGGAAATGGGCAAGCTGAGAACCTCCATTTTTGTAGGTTAACATTAATATATTGGTGTCCAAGAAATGAGCATTTTGACATGTTCAATTTCATGTTGTATTTTTGCAAAGTAGTAAATTTCTGGTGTAGATATATGGTATAGTTTTCTACTGTAAAAAATTTAACGAGCATGTAATCATTGTACACTTCTATAGTGTATTCGATCTGATTTGCAAACATCATATTTACAAACCTATATAAATATAGTTTATATCACTTTGTTAATTTATGTATTTAATTTAAACATTAATAAAAGCAAGTATATACTTTTTATTATAAAAAATTGTTTGATTAAAATATTTTTTCTAAAATATCAATAAAAATGAAACGATTAGAATAATATAATATTTTATAGAAAAACCCCTTGAAACATTATCAAAAGAAATTCAATTTCTAAAATTACCATACACACCCAAAAATTCTAAAAATACCACCCACTCTAAAATGTTTCAAAAATACCATAAAATAAAAAGTAAATTTCAAGGGTTTGAAATTTAAAATTTTGGATTTGGATTCTCTAAATAAAATTTAGAGTTTAATTTTGAAGTTTTAAAGAAATTTCAAATTTTATGGTATTTTTGGAATAAAAACATTTTGTTGTATATTTGAAAATTTTGAAAGTGTGATATTTTTTGGATAAACCTAGTTTTTAGTGATTTTTATGAGTATATCCATATTTTATATCTACATAACATTTTTTGTAAAATAATTTCAAGAGCTCATTTTTTTTTTGAAAAAGTGTCAATCTAGCTTAATTTTTTGTAAAATAATTTCAAGAGCTCATTTTGTTTTTGAAAAAGTGTCAATCTAGCTTAATTTTTTGTTAAAAAATAGTATCATTTAAAATTTTTAATGCACAATTTAAGTGATTTTGATTTTTTTGACCTAGATTAATTATATAGTGGCAATGAATATAATATGCATAAAATTCTATTTAGTAACATACAAAAGAAACAAAATTAAAAGACCCCAGCATCTTCTCAATTGCTGTAATCGAATTCGATTCACCCCCAAATACAATCATCTTCGATTTTAGGAATCGATTTACTCGTAAATTCACATCCACAATTCTGAAAGCTGAGAAGTCACCTGTTATTGTTCGAATAATCACTTCGCTTCTTAATGGATACTTCCGTATTGCAGACTACTCTTGAAGACGATGACTGGGGTAATTCAATCTCGCTTTTTTTGTTGTAGTTTTTCGTTTTCTCAGATTCAAAACTATTCATTGTGTTCTTGATTCATTTAGTAATACCCTAATTTCTCATTGTTCTCGATCGATCTTCCAGAGTTCACTCTGTTCCTTCTCCATCGTTTTGTGATTATTAATTTCTCGATCTTCTTGTCTAATTGCAAAATGTTGATCCGATCATATAATATGATTCTTCTTGTTTCTGGTTGCAGACACTGATGGGTTTGTGATCCCAAGCTTGGAATTTGAAGAAGAGAAGGTTAATAATGATTCACAAGTGGATTCATCAAAACCAACTTCTCCTAAGGTCAGTGACTGATTCTGATTTCTTCTCTATATATAAGATAATTCAATGCAATTAAAATTATAGCTTTTCTGATTGTACAAGTATAGATTAAAGATGAAGAAAACATCTACTTAGGACCACATGGAGCTCCTCCTTCGCAGCTACAAGATGGTAGCACATCGAGCCGGAAGCAGCGATTTAAGCAGAAGCTGAAAGAAGCTGACCACAAAATGAATGTTTCTGGTCGAGAAAACAAAGTGGCTAACTTAAAAGAGCTTGTAGGTGGAATAGACAAAGGAAGTAACATGTCAAAAGTTGTTTCAAAAGACTGGCTTGATCCACATTGCCATGAGTCTCAGTTCGAGAAACAACACCACCTCTGAAAATGTTTGTGTATCATATCAAAATACCAGAGCTTCATTTCAGATCACATTATTCAGTTTGCTAAAAAATTGTGTGAATGTGTAAATTATACATTCAGAGACATCAAGAAACAATCATAGAGTGATTTGTGTGTGGCCTTGCATTACAAAAACACAAACGGAAATATACAAAAAGTTCCAAAACTGTTCACTTTCAAAGATTCTGATTGGTCTCAGAAGGTAATATAGATTCTTACCTATGAGTCTGTGATGTGGTCTGAGCTAGAACGATGTCAGAAGTCGTGAGAGTACCTGATTCATCGTAATCAAGTTGCTCAAACTCTTCCATTATACCAGAAATATCTTTCTCATCAATCTTCCCCATTTCTTTCAGTTTATATAATATGAACTCTGCAGCTCTGCAACACACACACAAGACGACATTAATAAGAAGAATAATAAGAAAAAAAAAAGAATATGCTTGACTTGTCTTACCCGACTAGTCCATCTTCATCAAGATCAGCTGCTTCAAGATCATTGTTTGTGATTCTTCGTGTTAACACCCATTTCACTAGCTCCCTCTGTTTGCTTTCTGCATTTAGCTCAGCTACATACAGGAAAAACTGAGCCAAACAAATAGTACTCGTCAAGATCCAAATCACAGCGAAAAGGCGTCCAGTTTTCGAGCTAAAGCTCTTATCACCATAACCCAATGTTGTAACCGTGGAACAAACACAGTAGAATGCATCAATAACCGGCATTTCCTCAAACATTACAAGGAAAATTATACCCACAAGGAAGAGAAGTACAAGGATAAGGAATGTCACATAGCATTTGTATCTCAACTTATTAGTATGCAACTCCTTAAGAATCTCTGTTGGACCAAAGGTTTGACGCAAATGGAAAGCTCTAATGAGCAATGTCTCTTGCTTCTCCACTAGATAATCCGCTGCTCGACTTAAAAGGTGACCTACGAGGACCATTCCCGAGAAGACAAAGGCACAAGCAAGTAGCCTTGAAGTGGAACCACTAGGGACAAGGTCACCATATCCAACAGTTGTCATCGTTACGATACAAAAATAAAGGGCATCTACCACACCATTGGTCTTATGACCAGAGATCTGGTCTCTCACTTGATAGAAACAGATAGTACCAATAGATAGATATAAAACCAAGAACATGATCACTCGCCTTAGATTTGGATTTAGATCTCTGAACATTGGGTTTTTACTTGGATGGGGAGGTGGTTCATCGTTTTTGGCATCATCCTCATTGAACATACAATCACCACGAGGAGCGCTTCTAGAGCGACGTAACCTTCTTTTTCTTGAAGAAGTTCTTGACCTTTGGTTGAAATCTTGATCCATGGGATCTAACTGATCCTTAGGTAATAATGGCTGATTAGCTGAAGCAGCACTCAACATTCTATTAACCAAACCACGCAACTACACGATCTGCAGATCAAAGTCATCAGTATCATTTCACAGACATAGAAACTGTGGAAGCAAGACCGATTGTGAAAGTAAGAACATGAATCCAAAAATAGAAACTTTAAGCGACGATGAATCAGTGGATAATTCAAAACATCTTTATTCCTTAAGTGCATACAAAAACTATGCCAAAACCGATATCGTCTGTTCTAAGATTTGATATGAGAAATCAATATACAAAATGTCAAATCAGACCAAAATCTGAGTTACAGCTACAGATTAAGATCGTTAACAATGAAAAGGGAAGACAGTAATACAAGATTCGACAAGAATATTCAGAAGATGAAGGATTGAGTCTTACCCAGAACTAAAATCGGAAGAAGCGGATCTTGCAATTGTTCTTCATTGATATGATTTGATGTGTGATCTCAGAGTTGGCCAATTCTCTTCGGTGCTTACTTCTACTTGTTCATTTTAACCGCTTTTATCTATTTAATTTAAATTATCTTCTTTCTAATTTTACATTTTCTTCAAACGCATTCTCCTAATTAATTCTTTTATTATATTTTTGTTGACTAATTGTAGAGGTATAATTATCTATAGTCTCATTTAATAAATTTATAAGATACTTACATTTTTCAGAAAATCGGAAATAGCCCTTGACTTTATAGTTATAAATTGCAAAAAATAAAAAAAGATTGCAGTAGAAAATAAATATTTGTAAAAGGTTTCTCTGAATACAATTTGTTCTTCATATTAATTTCAAGCCAATAAGTCGTAGTTACATGCCATCATGCGTAATCTAGCATGTTTCAATTATTATTATGTTATTTAATATTGCTGTACCACAACTTAAAGCCAAGTCAATTCCATTTTTATAATCTTTTAGATATGAATGGACTTCAAATTCTTTATATATACAAAAGTTCCTTTCAAAGATTCTGAATGATCTTCCAAGGATGACCCTGGCCCTAGACTAGAACTCGTAAAATAAAGGTTCTAGGCGCCAAAATTTATATAAATGTTAGGGCACTAAATTTATTAAAAACATTGGTATTGTGGTTGAGTACATCGAATTTAGTACATCAAATTTTAACTACGCTTTAGGCGCTATTTAGATCCGGACCGGCACTTACCTATGAGTTTGTGACGTGGTCTGAGCTAGAACGATGTCGGAAGTAGTGAGAGTACCTGAATCATCGTAATCGAGTTGCTCAAACTCTTCCATTATACTAGAAACATCTTTCTCATCAATCTTTCCCATTTCTTTCAGTTTATATAATATAAACTCTGCAGCTCTGCAACACACACACAAGACAACAATAATCATAATAATAATAAGAAGAGTGAATATGCCTAATTTGTCTTACCCAACTACTCCATCTCCATCGAGATCAGCTGCTTCAAGATCATCGTTTGTGAGTCTCCTCGTTAAAACCCATTTCACTAACTCCCTCTGTTTGCTTTCTGCATTGAGCTCAATTACATAGAGGAAAAACTGAGCCAAACATATAGTACTTGTCAAGATCCAAACCACTGCAAAAAGGCGTCCAGCTTTCGAGCTAAAGCTCCTATCGCCATAACCCAATGTAGTAACCGTGGAACAAACACAGTAGAACGCTTCAATAAACGGCATTTCCTCAAACATTACAAGGAATATTATACCGACAACGAAGAGAAGTACAAGGACAAAGAATGTCACATAGCATTTGTATCTCAACTTATTAGTATGCAACTCTTTGAGAATATCTGTTGGACCAACGGTTTGGCGCAAAGTGAAAGCTTGAACAAGCAAAGTCTCTTGCTTCTCTACTAGATAATCCGCTGCTCGACTTAAGAGATTACCTACAAGGACCATTCCCGAGAAGACAAAGGCACAAGCAAGTAGTCTAGATGTGGAACTACTAGGGACAAGGTCACCATATCCAACAGTTGTCATTGTTACTATACAGAAATAAAGGGAATCTAACACACCATTTGTCTTATGTCCAGAGATCTGGTCTCTCACTAGGTAGAAACAAAGAGTACCAATTGATAGATATAAAACCAAGAACATAATCACTTGCTTTAGATTCGGATTTAGATCTCTGAACATTGAGTTTTTACTTGGATTGGGAGGTGGTTCATCATTTTTGACATCATCATCCTCATTGAACATACAATCACCACGAGGAGCGCTTCTAGAGCGACGTAACCTTCTTTTTCTTGAAGAAGTTTTTGACCTTTGGTTGAAATCTTGTTCCATGGAATCTAAATGCTCCTTAGGTAATAATGGCTTATGAGCTGAAGCACCACTCGACATTCTATTAACCAAACCACGCAACTACACAATCTGCAGATCAAAGTGATCACTATCATTTCACAGATATAGAAACTTTAAGCGACCTTGAATCAGTGGATATTTCAAAATAAAAAGAAATGAAAACTTATTAAAACATCTTTATTTCTTTAAGTGCATAGACGCCAAAAGTGACATCGTCTGTTCGAAAATTCTGTTATGAGAAAATATAATAGAGAGTGTCAAATCTGAGGATTTCGAACAGAGGTTAGGAACAGGTAATGAGTTACAGCTACAGATTAAGACCATCAACAATGCAAAAAAAATGAGTGGTTGTTTTGCTCTGAAAAGAGAAGACAATAATACAAGATTCGACAAAAATATTCAGACCAGAATTAAAATGAAAATGAAGATGAAGATGAAGGAGATGGAGTGTTACCCAGAATTAAAAATCGGAAGAAGCGGATCTAGCAATTGTTCTTCATTGATGATGTTCTCACAATTGGCCAATCCTCCTCCGTGCTTACTTATAGACTTCTTGTTGTTTTCCCCGCTTTTATTTATTTTATTTAAATTATCATCTTCTAATTTTACATTTTCTTCAACCGCATTCTCCTAATTAAAATTTCTTTTTACATTAGAAAAAACATAAAAAATACTCCAACTCTTTAATTTTTATCCGCTTAATACACGAATTTGTTTCGTTTTCATATTAATTCTCATACTTTCATCCGTTGTCATTCTAAATCTCAAATAATTTAAAATCGTAATTTTCTCTAAATTATGTTAGTCATCATTACTATAACAAAAAACAAAAAACAACAACTAAAACATGATTGGAAAAAAAATTCACTTCTCCACCAAACTTCTCTGCCGCCTACTTCTTCTTTGTTGCTATGATAAGGAGAGAGAGACTTAAACTTTCGATCTCAGCTTTTCCTTCACCGCCGAGAGAAGAAAAGTTAGTACTTTCTCGTATTCCAACGTCTCCAGACCAATAATCTATGTATTGATGTTCCCTTGTTTCGATTTGTCAAAGCCAAATCACTTTCCTTCATCTTGTTGAAGTCAAATCTCGCCTTTGTGTCTGTGTTATATACTCCGTTACTCTCACAATGTGAACCATGCCAAATCCCATCTCGAGCACTCTCTTCTTCTTCTGAAGTCTATTCATTCATCCTACAATCTCAAATTTCGGACTTATAGCTTGCTCAGTCATTGTTATCACCTCCTTGCTTCATTCCCTCCTCAATGGAATCTTCTTTTCAAGGCTCTAGAACTCACTTCTTCTGCCCCACAACATTCATTTATTGCGTAACTTGAATTTTCATTCGATTTTTGGGCTTTAGAAACAAGAAATTAGATGATGATTCTCTAATATTTGATTATAGATGGGCATCGTATTTGGCAATTGATAAACGAGATTGTTGATATTGAAAACTTCGGAGAAAAGCTTAGAGAATAAGATGAAAGACTCAAACTTTATTCATGGTATCTTGATAATGTAAAGTGATTACAAAACTTGAACATATAAAAGAACTAAGACTGATTTTTACCTGACACATTGTGACTCATTACAGTCCAATTTTAAGGAATCAAATCTGTTATGGAGCTACAGAGATTAACGAGTTGCATGTGGTACATTCTTCACACTCTTCGCATGATGCAATCTGTTTTTGATTCATAGAGTCGTTGGTGAAGAGTGTTTTCATTGTGGGCTTCGCTTGTTTCAGGCCCATTCTTGAGTTTGTGATCCACTTTGAGAGTCTCTGTTTGAGGTAGAGGTTCTAAAGTTCTGATATATCCCCTCATACTTGGTGTAGGCGGGTGTATTACGCCAAGTTTGCTTAAGAGTCGTTGGAATGGTTGTGGAGGTAAATTTTTGGTGAAGATATCAGCTACTTGTAATGCTGCTGAAATGTGCCGAAGAATCAATGATTTGAGAGCCACTATTTTTCTTATATAGTGATAGTCAACTTCAAAATGCTTGGAACGTGAATGAAATGTTGGATTAGCTGATATGTAGACATCTGAGAGATTGTCACACAGTAATTCTGGAAGCTTGTCCAATGTAACACCATTTTCTTTTAACAACTGTTGGAGCCACACAACTTCAATTGCTGCAATTGATAAGGTTCTGTATTCAACTGTTGAGGATCTTGATGCAGTTGGATGTTTCTTAGCTGATCATGAAATGATATTAGAGCCACGAAATGTACAAAATCCTCCAGTTGATCTTCTGGTATCTTTACAACCAGCCCAATCTGAATTACTAAAGAAACTGAGTGAAGAATCTGAGCTAATGTTGATGTTAATACCCATTTCTGTTGTCCTTTTTAAGTACCTGAGGATGCGTTTGAGGAGATGAAAATCAACATTAGTTGGAGTATACATTTTTTGACATATATAGTTAATTGGAAACCTGTATATCAGGTCTTGTGAGAGTGAGATACTGTAATTTTCCAAAAATGCTCCCGAACAGTGTGGGATCTGAGAATCTTGTTTCATTTCATTTGAGTTGATCAAGTTTCAGTGGTAATGGTGTAGGCATCGAAGCACATTTTTCCATACCAGAGCTTATGAGCATGTCCTTTGTGTATTTGGCTTGACTAAGGAACAATTCTTTATTGTGAAAAAAGCTTGAATCCCCAAGAAGTATGAAGACTGCCCATGTCTTTCATTTAAAAATGCAGATTCAATTTTGATAGAAGATTGGCTATCAGCTTCTAATGGTTCCCTGTTAGGATCATATCATAAGTATATTACAATTAGTCATGCAAATATATGAACAATGATGGATCATTCAAGCTGCAAGTAAATCCAAACTCAAGTAAGTAGGAGCTAAATTTATCAAACTATGCCCTTGGGGATTTCTTTAAGACTTAAATGGCTTTCTTGAGTCTGCACACATGTTCAGGTTTATGAGAATTTACAAACTCATGAGTCTGCTTCATATAGACAGTTTCTTGGAGATCCCCATGGAGAAAGGAATTTCTAACATCCAATTGTTTGATAGACCATTTCCTTGATACTACAGTATGTGGAACTGTCATGATGGTTGCTGTCCTTACAATAGGATTGAAGGTTTCAACATAATCTATACCTTCTTTTTGCTAAAATCCTTTAGCCACTAATCGAACTTTGAGATTTTTCAATGTTCCATCATAATTTAAATTCTTTTTAAATACCCATTTGCATCCAAGAATGTGATCACTTGCATTTGGAAGCACCAAGTCCCAAGTTTTTGTGTCAAACATAGTGTTTATTTCCTCTTGCATAGCCTTTAGCCAACATGTATCTTTCATAGCCATTTTGACTGTCTTTGGTTATGTGTAGTTGTCTGTAATTGCAAGTGATGCATACTTTGGATTTGGTTTGTGAATTCCAAAATTTGCTCTAGTAGTCATTGGATGAAAGGAAGCCTCTTTTTAGGCAATAATGGCTCTGCATGCACGAGTGTTTGACAATCTACTAATTCAGTGTTTGGTGACTCAGGTTCTTCTGGTTGAGATAGTTGACTGGAAGTCTTCTGAATTTTGCTCAAATAATTATTCTGGACTTGATTTTGGAGCTGTATTTTCTTCCAAGAGAATGTTTTGACCAGGTGGTTCTTGCTCATTGGGAGCTAGAAGGATATGACTTTGTGGTATGTCTTCATTATTTAAGATGGTTAATAAGTCCAATTCATTGTCTTTTGTTTCAGATCTCCAAGACTGCCAAGCTGTTTGCAGAGGTGATGTAGGTTGAGGACGTAGCTTTTGGTACACATGTTCATAAGAGAATTCAAACTCACTAAATAAGACATGTCTACTAATGTAGACTCTACCAGTTGGAGGGTGAAGACATTTGTATCCTTTATATTTTTCATTACAGCCCAAAAACACACCGAGAAGATAATTAGGATCAAACTTGTGTTTGGCATATGGTTGTAAATATGGATAACAAGTGTAGCCAAAGACTCTTAGAGATGTATAAGCTGGTGCAATGTGATGTAGAGCTTCAAATGGACTCTTGTGATCAAGCAACACTGAAGATGGAAGGAGACTGATCAGAAAATTACCAGTAAACAGAGCTTCAACCCACAAATACTAAGGTACTTTACTCTGAAATATCATTGTAAGTCTCAATTCAACAATTTACCTATGTTTCCTTTTAACAATTACATCCTACTGAGGTGTATGAGGGCATACTATCAATTGTTTGATGCCACAATTTTTAAGGTGAGTGATAAACGGATTACTGGTAAATTTACCCCGTCCATCACTTTGAAACATGCATATCTTCTGCTGGAATTGTGTTTCTACTTGCTTTTGATATGACATAAATACAGAATAAAAATTAGACTTTCGTTTGAGTGGATAGAACCATGTAAATCTTGAGATATTGTCAATGAAAATGACATAATATTTAAATCCTTAAGTTGAAATAACAGGAGAATGTCCCCATAGATCACAATGAACACGTTCTAGGGACCTAGAAGTCACAAAATCAGAAAATTTGAAAGGAAGTTTAGTGCTTTTTCCTAATTGACAAGCATCACAGAGATTAATGCTTGTCTTATTTAACACTATAACTTTATTCTTAGCTAGTAACCGAAGAATATCTTGATGAGGATGACCTAGCCTCTTATGCCACACCTCACTACTTGCAATATGTTTCCTATTGGAGTGGAAAGTCATGAACTTCTCATTCTCCATCACATATAGATCCTTAAACCTTTTTACTTGAGTCAATAGTCTACTTATCTGCTTGTCCTTAACAACCACATAATCATCATCAAATGTAAACTCACAAGGGTAATTAGCAGTCAGCTTGGAAACTGACATCAACGACTTTGTAATGTTAGGAAAAACTAAAAACATCAAGTAAAGATAGCTTACCTTGTTGAGTGTGCAAAGCTATTGACCCTACATGTGTGATAGGAAAAAATTCACCATTCCAAACCATTACTGAATCATAACCTGAATAAGGCTGAGAGCGTTGAAGCTGATTTGTTGAGTATATGATGTGTGCAGTTGCACCTGTATCAAGATACCACTCTTGTCCTGACATTTGATTATGTTATGAGACTAACATTGAGTTGAGGGCATTGTGAGTATCATCTGGAGTCTAATAATCTTGATCAAATTTGTTGTAACACTTAGCTGCATAGTGACCATACTTTCCACAGATATGGCAAGTTGGTTTGTTGTTGTTTCCTGCTGAGTTTGTTAAGAACTGTTGGTAGAATCCTCTACCACGTGTCGAGAAAGATCATCCTCTTCCTCTTGAGCCTCTGTTATTATACTGACCTCGTCCTCTGTTGTGGTAGCCTCTTCTATAATAGAAGGCTAGATGTGGTCAGATCTCTTGTTGTTGAGTGTAGCTATGCAGTTTATCATCAAAGCCAACAAGTTTGTACACCACATCTTCAAAGGATGGTTCAATAGTGTTGTTCATTGAGTTCTATATTATAGTACTTATGGACTCATATTCCTTTCCAAGACCCTTCAAAGCTCCATATATGATTTATTGTTTTGTTAAGGGAAAACCTATTGAATCCAGCTGGTCACACACACTCTTGACTTCACTGAGATATTCAGTCATAGTCTTTTGATTCTTCACCATGCCTTGGAGTTTCCGCTGCAGCTCAAGCTTCATTGTAGCAGAGTTTCTGTTGTATTTCTTTCCTAAGCAGTGCCAGACTTCTTGAGCTGTATTGAGGCCATAGACAACCCTAAGAGCTTCTTCAGAAAGAGATCCAAAAAGCCATGCTTTGACAAGTTAGTCTTTTTGCATCCATTTTCCTAACTCATGATTTGCTTCCTGCGTCACCACTTCACCATTCCTAGTTGTGATTATAGAAGCTGGTCATTGAGTATCACTAGTTACATAGCCTAGAAGTTTTTGTCTACACATAAAAGTTTCAAGGTGAGTTTTCCAAAGTTGGTAGTTTGAGGAAAAAAGTTTAAGAGTGACACATTGAATAATAGTAAGAGATGAAAGGGAAGAGGTATTCATAGCTCTAATACCATGAAACTTCAGAGAAAAGCTTAGAGAAAGATGAAAGACTCAAACTTTATTCATGATTTCTTGATAATGTAAAGTGATTACAAAACTCGAACATATTGAAGAACCAATGACTGCTTTTTACGAGACACAATGTCTCACTACAATCCAATTTTAAGGAATCAAATATGTTATGGAACTGCAGAGATTGATGAGCTGGAGCTGGTACATTTTTCACAATCTTTGCAAGATTGATGAGTTGGAGCTGGTACATTCTTCACACTCTTCGCATGATGCAGAGTCTGTTTTTGATTTAGAGAGCCGTTGGTTAGGAGTGGTTTCATTGTGGGCTTCGCCTGTATTGTTTCAAGCTCATTTTTGAGTTTGTGATCCACTTTGAGAGTCTCTGCTTGAGGTAGAGATTGTAAGGTTCTGATAGATATGGGGCGAGCATTAGAATCAAATGGTGAAGAAGAAGTAGCGGCGGAGAACACCGGAGGATTGGTGGAGCAAAGTTTTTTTTCTTTTCCGATAATGTCTTCGCTGTCTTTTTGTGTTAACTTACAGAATTATTAAGTTAACCGAATTTAGAAAAAATTACGATTTTAAATTGTTTGGGATTTAAAATGATAACGGATGAAAGTGAGAATTAAAATGGCAACGAAACAAGTTCGTGTATTAAAAAAAAAAACTAAAAAATTCGGATATTTTAAGGTTTTCCCTTTTACATTTTTTGTTGACTAATTGCTGAGATTTTTCTATCGTTCCATTTGATAAATTATAAGAAACTACATTTCCAGAAGATCAAATTTCAAATTTAATACAGATATGGCCTTTGAATTTTTAGTTATACATTGTGAAAAAAGATAGCAGTAGAAAATAGTATTTGAAAAAGTTTTTCTATACCAAAGTTTTTCTGTATAGAATTTGCTGTTCTTATTAGTTTCTAGCTATACACTTACAAGCCAATACGTCGTAGTTACATGCCGTCATGCTTCAATTATTATTATGTTATTTAATATTGTTGTACCACAACTTAAAACCAAGTCAATTCCATCTATGTCCAATTGTATGATCTTTTAGATATGAATGGACTCAAATTCTTTATATATCCAACCATTTCTTTTTCCTATCAAGAGATCATATGCACCAAATCTATATAATAATAAAAACCTATCCTTCATGGTTGCACCAGCATCGACCAATGATGAATGGTTCATGTACTGATATTCTACTTGTGGCCACAAGCAAAATGGTTGGGAGGGAGTATATTGTGGCTTTGATCTACGAGGAGGTGGAATTAGGTGAAAATATTTAATATTTATATTGAAGATGAGAGTATTTGGGTCCACAATATAGAACTCTCAAAATTTTAATGTCTCATCCAATTCGTAGATGTTTAGGCTTCCACCAGAAAACCTACAAATTTATTATTTTAATAATCAAAATTTTAAATCCAAAACCACTCAAAACAAAACGTACAAAAATTTCGTTTTGTGTGGTTCTATATATAAAATTCTGATTTGGTGGGAAAACATATGTATAAGCTTTATTTTGTAATTTTTCTGGATAGAAACCTGAATGAGATAGTACTGCAATTTAAAATAATTTTAAACGCTCTCATGCACGACTATCGATATAGAGAAAAACCCTAAAGCCAGCGTAGGCGGCGGCGGAGTTCACCGGTGCCGCTCCGCCTTCTCCTTCCTTTTCTTCTCTTTCCTTTCTTTTCACTCTTTCTCTCAAGTGTATTGCTAAGTTTTGATTGTAATGTTTGTCTCTCATATTACCTCGAGTTCTGAGGCTCCTCCCGGCGGTTCGTCCGACCGTTGTCGAGATCATTCAGGTGGTTTATGGCCCTCTTCCCCTATCACCTTTGTCTCCACTCGCATCCCCTGTCTTGATATAAAGCTTTCCAGATATGCAATCTGCAGAGGTGCCTATACCTAGATCTGAACGGATTTTGTCTTCTCCAGGCGGTGGTTAAGTCACCGTACTCCCCCTCACCTCTACCCTGATTCAACATCGCACAAGATATAAAACTATTGGGTTTCTCAAGCGGACTTGCCAAAAGATCTTGTGCCTCTTTGTCTTCGGTCATCTTTCGGTGTCGGGTTCGGTGGCTCCGATCTCAAAGACAGTTGGGTCCGCGCTTCTCCCCGGGTTTTGGTTGGTTATGGTGGACTGGTGCGTCTACTCCAGTTTAATTTCCGGTCGTGGTTGACGTTTCTTCGCCCTCTATGCCTTATTGCAGTCGTCTAGCTCTTGTGCTGAGAGATTTACCGCCGCCAATGGTTTCCAAGACAGACCTATTTGTTGCTTCTTTAGTAGAGATCGTTTAAGATGCACCAGATCTGACTCGCCTCATGCTTCCTTTATGATTTTCTAGATCTGGTAGATTTGGTTCTTTGATGAAAATGTGGAGTCTTTGGCCCCAAGGTTTGAACGACTCTGGAATTATCCAGTTGAAGATATCACCGCCGTGCTCTCAAATTTCATCCGAGATTATCTACGGTAAATCTTGGAGATCTCTCGAGGAAAGTTACTCAAGCCCCCTAAATTTTTATGTTCTTTGTAGGCTAATCTCTAGCTCTAAACATATTAGAATTAATCGAGTTTTTAGGTATCATCACTTGATTCTTCTGATACCTGTTGAGTATGTGTTAGTTAATATTAAAGTAATTCTTATTATTATGAGGGGTGACTGTGAAGAACTGATTTGGTTTGGTGTTTATGATGATAGAGTACATGTATTTGATCAGTTTAATCTTCTGTTATATGTGGTATTCACATGCTGATAGGTCTAGAATTTAAATCCTAAAAAAAAACTGCAGAGAACAGATCAATGTAGCAAAGTATAGGGTATCAAATCCACAGAGACCAG
>OVBE01008209.1:214-17470 GCA_900406425.1 Iberis pinnata
GGCCTTGTGTCGAAATGGGCTTTCAGAGCAGGTGCCAAACCTGGTATCAACACCACATACATCCCAGCAAAATGAGTTATAAGAGAGAAAGCACAAGCATACTATAGAACTAAATTTTTCTATGATGTTTGATAATGCCACAAAAGTATTGGGTATAGGAATTCTTTACAAATAATATTCTGATTAATCTACTGCCTACAACTACTTTAGAAGATAAGACTAGTCCATTTCAGAAGTTGTTTGGTAAAGTGCCAGATTACACATCCTTAAAGTCATTTGGGTGTGCATGCTACCCTAGTTTACGTGACTATGCTTCACACAAATGTGTGACCATGTCTATAACTTGTGTTTTTCTAGGCTACAATGAAAATACAAGGGTTATAGATGTCTATATTCCCCTACAGGTTAAGTCTACATTAGTATGCATGTATTATTTGATGAAAACCCATTCCCTTTTGCAGGAAAATACAACTCCTTTCATCTTACACAACATGCCTCTCTTCTGAATGCATGGCAAAAAAGCTTCACAACAACATTACAACCTGCTGCTTCAAGCAATAAAGATATGTTACCACCACTGAATTTGAATCTGATTATCATGTTCTACCCTCTTCACATTTTGTCTCAACTTCAAGTCAAAATTTTGAACAGGTTACTATTGAAGGGGAGTGTTCTGAGCGTATGACAGGCTCATATCATGTTCCTATAGGCGAAAACATTCCTCCTTCACCAACTAGGTTAGTTACTTCAAAACCTATACCGAAATCTTCAAAATCTCAACAACAATCTAGATCTTCTCCAATTTATCCAATGGTGATAAGATCAAAGTCATGGATTAGGAATCCAAATCTTAAGTACCTTCTGCTTACACAAAAGGTAACTTATCCAGAACCAAAGACTGTTACAACATCTTTGAAGGATTCGAGGTGGAAACAAGTTATGCAAGAGGAGCTTGCAAACTGCAGAGACACAAATACTTGGTCTCTAGTTCCCTTTGAACCAAAAATGCATGTCCTAGATGGAAATAGGTATTTAGAACCAAGTTGAAGGCAAATAGAAGCCTAGATAAACTTAAGCTTTGAGTTGTAGCTAAAGAGTTTAATCAAGATGAAGGAATTGACTATCTAGAAACCTTTAGTCCAATTATGAAAACAACCATTATAAAACTAGTTCTACACAATGTTACTGTTATGAATTGGGATATCAAACAATTATATATAAAAATGTGTTTTTGCATGGAAATTTATTAGAAACTGATTACATGAAATAGCTTTATGGTTTTGTTGATAAGTCAAGGCCTATTTATGTTTGCAAACTACAAAAATAACTCTACAAACTTATATAGTCCCCTAGAGCATGGCTTGACATATTCAGTACCTACCTACTGGAATATGGGTTCATTGCAGCAAAAGGGATCCCTCTTTATTCATTTACATGAAAAATGTTGTTGTTATAATGTTATTTTTTGTATGTTGATGATATGGTTTTGATAGGAAATAACATAATGTTGGTTTCAAGTCTGTTGGAACAAATGCAAAAGGAATTCATAATGAAGGATTTTGGGAAACTTCACTATTTTCTAGGCATCTAAGCATAGTATCACTCAACTGGATTATTCCAATCTCAACAGAAATACATAGAAGACTTACTTATTTTAACTGGGATGCAGGACCAAGTGATACTACACTCCCTCTCCAGCTACACAAGGTCAAAATCAGATAGAGGATTTCCTCAATCCAACGTACTTTTGTTGTCTTCCAGGAAAACTCCAGTACCTGACATTGACAAGGCTAACTATACAATTTTTTGTCAATTACATCTGCCATAAGATGCATCGACCATCAGTTTTCAGACTTCAATCTACTGAAACGAATATTGCATTATCTAAAAGGAACAATCAAGATGGGTATCTCATTCAAGGAACACATATATTATCCTAAAAGCCTACAATTATTAAGATTGGGTTAGATGTCAACAAACGAGAAGATCTAAATAGGGATTCCATACCTTGTTAAGAGACAACATTATCTCCTAGTCCTCACTCAAGCACTCCACTGTGTCAAAGAGCTCAACAGAAACATAATAGGGGACTTTTTTAGAAATTGTCTCATAAATAATTTGGCTTAACTTCATGATGAAGGAATTGGCCATACCTTAGGTGAACATCCCATAACTGTATTACGATAATCAGTCATCAGTGTACTTAACAGCTAATCCAGCTCTTCACAATTGAAGTAAGTACTTCGACACATACTTCCATTACGTTCGAGAACGAGTTGCATTAGGAGCTCTAATCGTCAATCATATCCCAAATCAATAGATTGCCAATATCTTCACAAAATCTCTTGCATACACTCCATTTTGTTCTCTCTGGTACAAACTTGACGTGGACAACCTTCCAGCTCCTCCGACTCCGAGTTTGAAGGGGAGTGTGAGAGATACAGAAAATACTTTCTCTATAAGGAAGAAGCTTCTCTTCTTCTGGGCCCTAACTTGAATAAACCCAAAACAAATGAAGATGTTGTGCGCAAGACAAAACCCACGTCGAAGACAAGAGCAGTTGATGAAACATCGTCTTTTTCCTCCTGCAAAATGACAAAACTAGAGAAGAATGTTAGTAATAGAATTGTAGAGATAGCAAAAGCACACCACAACTGTCCAATTTAGCTACATAACAAATATCAATCATTGACTGGGGAATAGGATTGTGACAAGTGTATTAGGACAAACATAAGAAAAACCAGCTTGCTTTTATATATCCAAACCTTATGTAACAAATTTTTTTAAGCTGAAATAAATCAAGAAAGTATTCATTTAAAATCAATATTTTCTTCTCTTTATTCTTGCTTTCAATTTCTACTTCAATTATGCCTTTTTTTAATCATTTGAGAGGTTTTCCTTATCGATGAGATTCGATCAAATCTTCATCAAGGTCAGAAGTCAATTGGCCTCCCAATTGGTACTCTTTCAAAATAAGAATTTTTATCATGTCTAAAGCTAGAGTTTTCTGAAAAATATAGTTTTACACGCTCTTCATATATGAAATTTTTTTTTAACAATTTTATTTCGTTGGAGCCGGGATAGATCACTTGTACCATCCTTAGCTCTTCATATATGAAGAAGGTTTTTAAGAATTTCTTTTCATTGGAGCCAGGAGAAATCACTTGTACCATCCTTCCTTACGAAGAGAATCACACCTCTATCAACTTTCCCCTCTAAGAGAAGTGAATTTTATCCAGTCAATTCTCCGGGAAAATTTGGCATGTTTTCAACTGCATTTGCATTGCGTTCAACTTCTAAAGGTGCAACGGTTTTCGCTTCGATGAATTAAGAAAGTTTTGATTCTTGGTCTTTGTCACCATTGGAAAAAATTTCTCCCTTTTGGCAAAAAAATAAAATAGAAATGAACATGAGTTTTGTATTGAAGACGTTCATCTCGAAGAGCTTAATCATCCTACCAATCTTTTGTCTCTTCTTTTTATTTGTTTGTTACGAGACTTTCGTGTTCGTCTTACACGGACAACCATGATTGATCGGAGCACGTTTTAACGTTGTTATGTTCAAGCTAGAAAATCCATCATAGAAAAAAACACTTTTTAATACAAGTTGATTCAAATAAAAAAATAGTACAATTTCTTATGGAGAACTCAGTTTTGATACAAACATATAAATGAAAGCTCTTCAAACGAAATTGGAAAAATTATCGATAGCATTTTTTGCAGCGCAGTTACGAGCACTATCTTTTTTGATAAGATGATGTCCATGTCCAACCAAACGATCCTCAATAAAGACATGAATGTTTTTATCAACTTCCCAACTGTCTTCAAACCTCAATTTCAAGTTCTTCTTTTGACACATTTCATTGAGTTGTGTCATTGGATGGCTCACAAATTTGTCTAATGTTATTATTGGCTCCAATAATGGTTTCACCACCTATATATATTTAACGTTAGTCCCAAAATTCATGGAGTAATCATTACATATATTCGTTTAAAGATTATGAAACATATATATGGAATTACCTCTGAAATGGTCTCAAGGGAGTAGTTGCAGTCAATAGAAAGAGCTCCAATGGTAGACTCTACGATGTCTGCTAGACATTTAGGGACTTTCAAGAGACCACGTGAATGTAATGGATGTTCTTCTATTGCTTTTGAAAACTCCAATACCTGTAATTTTAAAATTTCTACATTTTATATATATATTTACAAATATTCATAGCACACCCAACTTATTTCTCACTCAAACATATTTTTTAATATGGATGGAGAATAATAGATAGAAAACGTACAAAATTAAATTAATGATGTTTAACAAATTAACTATGTCTATGGATAAATGAACTATTGTTTTATTAATTAAGACTGATGTCTCAAAATGAAATTCAAAGTTACCCAACCAAGAGTATATTAAAAAAAATCTAGTCCAAAAACTATAAGGTAAATATATTTTGTAGGCATAAATCCAAAAAATATCACTAAACGTGAAACTACGACCTGTTCGTAATATCATATATATATATATATATATATATATATATATATATATATAAAACGTAACTATTTTAAAGACATGTAGTTTACAATCATTTTCATGTTTTAATAATATGTTTCTGAGAATATTTGATACAATCTAATTTTCATATATTAATTTATGTTAGTTAAAAAAAGCAATTGTAAATCTATTTTTTTTATAGATTTTGATACACTATAGCTTCACCATTTTTTCGGTACTTGTGTTCGTCATATATTATATTCAGGACTAATAGGAAAATTATGAAACTAGATACTAACCGTTGAAGACTAATTAATCATTGTGACTATAAGTTAGTTGACATCACGTCACATGGCCAAGTAATTTATTTTTATTCCAAAATATATTCATTTTTAATAAAGAAGATTCTATATCTATTTATATTATATTTAATAATTTTTATGTTATTATATTTTATCAATATTTTAAAAAATATTATTGAACCATCACATCATCTATATAATAAAAAATTACATTTTATGCATATAATATGATTTTGAAATCTTCAAACCCAACGTGAATTATTTAGTCTAAAAATAAAAATATATCTAAAATTTCACACCATATTTAAAAATAAAATCTAGCATATAAGCATATATGAAAAAATATTTTTAAAAATTGCTTAAAAGTTAAGTATTATAAACACAGTGAGTTTATCAAAACTCAAAAGATTATAAAACATTTAACTTTGAAAAATATTATAAATTAGAAATATTTTAATGTTTTTAAAAATCAAATAGTATTATCATATAACAATATTGTTGACTATAAATATAATGAATAACTAGTTTAAAATATATATATATATATATATAATCCTAAAATATTGCAAAAAATAATCGGAAGATAATTAATGGAATTTATCCAAACAAAAAGAAATAATGGAAAAGTAAATAGAAAAAAAAAATCAATTATTTTAAATTGAATTTAAAGAAAATAACTTATTTTGACTAAAAATAAAAATAAAAGAAAGTAACTTACTTGGTCTCCAAGCAAGGGTTTCTTATGACGGAGACAGCGATAGAGATTGTGTTTTATAGCAACTCGTGCCAATTTTTCGGTATCAACGTTGACCGCTCGGAGATTTGTCAACAAACCGGGTGGAGAATCAGAGTAGCGTTCATATAATTCTTTAGTTATAACCAAATTCAACACCGTATCTCCTATAAATTCTAGACGCTCATACGAAACGCAATCTTCATCGTAACTCGTGTCTGTGAACGCTTGTAGCAACAAACTCTTGTCTTTAAACTCGTAGTTTAAGATTTTCTCCACGAATTCGATGTCCAAAGGTCGTTCATGATCATTGGAGCTTGTTCCATTGATTTTGGAGTTATAGCTAGCTTCGATGCTCAAGTTCATGAGTCTTTCGAGGGATTCATCGTCTACCTTTGATAGTTGCTTTTTCATAGAGACAAAAAGGGGAGAGAGAGAGACAAGAGAGAGAGAGATTGGCCGGATTTGGTTGGTGTTTTTGTCTCTAGGTCTTCGTCTTCGTCTTCAGTTATAATTCCCTTTTTATACACGTCTGATTTATGTATTTGTGGTGATATTTTTATATAAAAGAATTGGCATATGTAAATTTGTTCGATGTATTGTGATTTGTGAGTAAGAAAAGTCATTATTTAATTAAATATTCCTAATTTTAGTAGATTCTCATTATTTTTTGGAAATTATTCAAAATTTGTTTTGACCTAAAAATCACGAAATTATTATCACAACCGAGATATGTCGACTTAATTTTATTTGCGAGTTGCCAAATTGCTCTACCCTGCCACGAAAACACTTGGGTTATTTGCTCTACATATTTTATTCTGGATCTACGCCAAATTATTGAATATGTACATAAATTATGTGACATTTAAATGTGAGCCTGTTATATATCAAAATTACAATTGAGCAAATCAATTATAAATTAATAGAAAGTTTCATACTATTAGTTATTTATTTCATTAAGAAAACAAAATAACAAGGAGAAAAAATATATTGGATTTTAAATGACTAAAAAAGTGTATAAAAAAGAAAACAAGTTATAAATGTTTAGAAAAAAAAGTAAACAAGATTTGTTGATATTAATTTTTTTGATTCTTAATGTTATATTGTGTGTGCTTTCTAATGCATTAATTATTTTTCTAATAGTTTGTTATTCTTCAAAATTAAATGAAATGCATCTAAAAATTAGTTTTATAAAAAAATATCAAATATGTAAGAATACTTCAATATCAAAGATAAATATATTATTGTTAAATTGATCAATATTCATTCGTAATAATCAGTTTTTAGTAGTAAAATATCTTAAATATGTTTTGTTATTAAAAAAGAGAGATAATAAATATATTTTTGGAAAAACAAATTTCCTCGAAGTTTCTAGTTAATCTATTCAAATATGAATATTTTTGTTGTGGTTTACAAAATGAAATTTAATAATAATTAAATACAATTATTGTTGGACCGAATTATATAAACCATAATTACACTGATAATCATTTTAAAGTATGTGAAAATTTTATTTTTGAGTTAATTTTTTTTATTTCTTATTCACCCATCAAACGAGTCATAATCTAATTCAGGAAACTAAATTAATTTTTGTATAGTTAAACTCAATTTTAATTTAATATATGCAGTTTAAATTTTTATAAATTGATAAATCCTAAGATCGAGAAAAAAGACAGAAAGTTTGATCTATTGTATGTTATACTTTTATATGCAGTTTCAGTTTTTATAAGGCCTAAGCATCTGCAAAGTATATTAATTTTGGAACATAAAATTAAAAATTGTAGTCGAGAAATAATCGTTATTGCTTTTAGGCCTTATAAATTGAGATGGAAAAAAATGACTTTGATTTTGTCAAATTAAGGGGCTTGGGTTGTTGCGTAGTGTTTGACAATAACGAAGAAATTGACTACAAACAAAGAAGTAATAAATTCATTATCTGCTAATTTAAACCTTGAAAATGGCTCCGTGTTTAATACTGCTAAGTTTTACTTTGTGACTGATAATTATGGTAACAATTATAAAAAAATAAAAAAATGCAGTGTTGCAAGTAATATCAATTAATTTCACAAATACAATACCAATATTTATTTTAGTCGTTCTCTCAAAAACTATATCTATAAACCATTTTTTTCTTACAAGACATCAAAAGAAAAGAGACAAAGATCCGAAACAACAAAACAAATGTTAAAAGAAAAAGTATTCACTGACAATACTACCTTTCTTCGATCATCGTTTTGGTTCTCCAGTTGCAAGAGTAACCGAAGATGAAAATCTTGGGACTAATACTGCTTCATTGCTTATGGATTTGGAAGCAGACATATCTTCCAAAAGCTTCCATGTTGCTTCTCTTTTAGCTATGACTTTGGTTTCATTTTCTTCATCCTCTTTGAACTTCACTGCACATTCGTCAAATAAAGCTTGGTCTGTCTCTGCTAATACCTTTCTCACATTCAAAGTCAGACTCTGTACCGCTTGATTCCAATGTCCCCGTGTGTTTCTCTCCATAGCCGGGAACACAATCGGCATGATCACTTTAATGTTTTGAGTAATCAAGTTTCTTATGTGATCGTTGTTCCATAAAAACAGAGCCCTTTCAGCCACCTGACAATATAAGTAACATCAAATCCAATATTTTAGGTGTGGACATTTTAACCGAACCGTAATTGGGTTAAGTTTACTCGATTGAAAGTAAACCGCTCAGTAGAATTTAAAATTTAGTTTGGTTTTCAGTTCGGTTCGACGATAATAAACCAAACAATTTTATTTTAAACTACACCGAACCGAGTTTGCTAAAATTATCATGAAAATTAACCGAATAAACCAAAAATTAACCAAATGTTAACTGAATCGAAATATATAAGATTTCGGTTTAATTCAGAAAAACTAAAAATAACAAAAACCGAACCGTAATTAGGTTATGTTTACTATATTGACAGTAAACCGCTCGGTAGAATTTAAAATTTGGTTTGGTTTTCAGTTCGGTTCGACGATAATAAACCGAACAAACCAAAGTTATTTATTTTAAACTACACTGAACCGAACCCAAATAAACTGAAAATTAACCGAATAAACCGAAAATTAATCAAATAAACTGAAAATTAACCAAATGTTAACTGAATCGAAATATATTTAAGATTTCGGTTTAGTTTAGAAAAACGAATAATAACAAAAACGAAACGATAAAACCCGAGTGCCGAACTGAACCTAAGTTATGTTGAGTTAATTTCGGCCAAAAATTATACTCACCGATTAAACCAAAAAGGCAAAAACCAAAAAACCTAACCGAGTAAACTGAATGCACATCCCTACAATATTTCCTTGTTCTCAAACTTTGCAAAATTGAGATTGCTAGGTGAACAACTTACTAAGCAGTACTTTTATACATAAGCAAACCTAGACTCGCACCTGAAAATGTGAACTGTTGATGCATCTGGCGATTTGTCGGAATAAAGGAACCATACACCGTTGAAACTCAGCGGCTTGAGTTGCTTCAAGAACTTCTTCCAACTCTCCAAGGAATAAAACTTCCTTTGAACTATTAGTCACGGGCCAATACTTAAGCATCCCTCTAATGACAGTATCCGCAAGCTTGAAGTCTTTCTCAACAAACTGAACAATGCAATATGAAAGTTGTTGATGATAAGCCGAAGCACATTTAGGTCTGTGGAGTGGAATCAATGCCCGGACTAGAAAGAGCTTATGCTCTTCTTTCAACGGTAATGCAAAACCGTTGATTATACTTCCTAGAATCTCAAGTAACTCCGCGATACCATTATGTTTTTCAGTTTCGAACATGAATCTGTAGAAGATATTGTTTATAGCCTTTCTGATAAAGGGTCGATGTACCATGAATTTCCCATATATACGATGCAGAATGGTCTTTAGATATTCCCTTTCTCTTTGGTCTTCCGAGTCAAACAAATCCAAGAGCTTCAAGACGAAAGAATGGTTGATATATTTCTTTGCGAGCTTCGCATCAGTCATTGAAGAGGCTACAAATCTGAGGAGAAGCTCGTAGACGACTTGAAGATGAGGCCAGGCCGGCTCTAGTGCAGGCTCTTCATCATCTACGTCAAGCGTTTCAAGGACTTTGCTCTCGTGGTTAGCCGATGTAAATGTCCTGAACAGATTAACCACTGCCACCTTCGTGATCTCTTGCATCGCAGCATCACTAAACTTTACAGAAACCGTCGCAATATAGTCAACGAGCTCCAGCAAAGTCTGTCTCTTTATCTCTTTCTCTTTGAGATTCTTCGACGGGTCACTAAAGTCGAACACCACGCAACACAAACTCAATTTCTTGATAAACAAATTAGGTTTCTCTGAGGTAGGAACATCTCTAAAGCTTGGTAAAGCCTCATAAACCCCATCGCTTAATGGTTTATTGGTTCTGTTAGAGCTTGTTGAGGAAGGAGCAAGAGTACCGTTTGATCCATGTGAATTCGATGGTTTTGAGATATTACTCGAATTGGGTGTGTAATATGAATTAACCCCACCTTCTCCGTTTTGAATTGAGTCGTTAGGCGACGATTTCAAAGGTTTTTTGGGCAATTTCCCAAATATATGCTTGATCATAGTTACAGAAAAACCCTAATTTTATGGACCCAAACGGGTCAAAACTCCTTTTTTGTTTTCTTCTCTACTTCGACACAACAAATCAAAGACTGTTGGGTAAATTAGCTGAAGAAGTCAAAGTTTCTAAACCCTAATCATTGAACAGCCCTGCATGCAGATGAACACAAATTCAAAAACCAGAAGCACAGACTCGCTACTAGAAATTGAAGATTAAGTTATAAAAGATCCAGAGCAACAACAACAAAAATGTAAACTTTGGAGAGATAAAAGGGGAAGAAGCAGCTTACAATTAGCAGATGAGTAGCGAGAAAGAGAGATCTGAGAACTCGAGACTAAATCAAAGAAACCAAATAAGAAGGATGTTGTGATAATAAAACCCTGCAAAAACAGTTCCTTTTTCTCGCACCAAACTGAATCGAAAGAGAAAACGAAGGAAAGAGGAAAAGGCAACGAAGCCCAGCAAAGGAAGGTACAGAACACAAAAGGAAGATTTAAGGTTGTAATGAAACAAATATAGAAGTTTTTTTTTTTTTTTTAATTTCTAATAATTGTTGGCTCGCTTGGTATTTAGCTTTATGTAGATTGTCACTGTAAATCAAATACCTGGCTGCTGCTTCCTACGGATTCCGAATATAACAAAACGGAAGACAATAGAGAAACTTTAAAAGGAAAAAAAAGTTTTTGAAGAGAAAGAAAATGATAACCAGGGAATCGACAGATGTATAGTTTGGTCAATTTACCTTTATGTCCTTTATTTAAGGGACCGTATATATTTGTCGAGTGTATGATTTTTCAGTTCGTAAATTCACGAGTATAGAAAAGAAGAATCTTATATGGAAGTAAAAAAAAGAAGAAAATTCGACTTCTTAAAACATTAATTTAGTTGTGTGAAGATTAATTTGAACGAAAAGAGATTTTGATGAATCTCAAAATTATTATTTCCTCGGAGCTTTGACCAAATAACAGTGTCAACTATAAAATGTTCAAACATTTTTTTTTTTTTGAAAAAGAAATGTTTGGTCAAAGGTTCAAACATTTGAAGAGTAAAAAATTAAAAAGGAAAAGAGTAATAAAAATGATGAATTAAAGAAAGCTACAACTTCTGGATGATGATGGAGTTAGCAAATACTTCCTCCGTTTCGAATTATTTGTCGTTTTAGAGTTTTGCACACAAATTAAAAAATTCATGTTTTCTATAAAAACACCATTAAATATTCTACATGAACCAATAGAAAAAACTCATGCAATTATTCTATTGGTTAAAAAAGTCAAATTCATTAAATTTCTGCATTGAAAATCTAAAACGACAAATATTTTGAAACAAAAATTTTTCTCCAAAACGACAACTAATATGAAACGGAGGGAGTATTAGCCAGTTCCATGGTTTGGTCCAAGTCTGACAATTATTTAAGAGGAAACCCCATAGTCATTAACGGGTAGTCGTTGGAGCTAGGGATGTTAAAATAGGTCAACCTGGTTCATTTAGACCCGACCCATTTAAGACTGTTTAGATCTGGTTCGTTCTGATTCGTTTAGAACACAGTCTGTTTGTGATCCTTTTATAAAATAGCTAGCCTACTAGATTCGTTTAAATAGTGTTAATAAAAGTAATTATTAAACTAGTTTGAATCGAATTAAAATTTTTAATTAGTGTTAAACTGGTTTAATAGTTAGTTTAAATACAATTTTATACATTCGGTTCAGTTTCAGTTTGGGGATTTTTGTCGGATTCAGATTTCAAGTTTTTTTGCCCACCCCTAAACAAAACAATTGGATCTAACTATAAGTTTATGTGCTTGAACATATATACAAGTCGGTATATTTTTGAACAAGCTCAAGAATGAACATATATCTTGTGTAAAAAAAAAAGAAATGTTGGCAAGAAATTAAAAAAATCTTGTGTAAAAAAATAAGTTAAACGGGCATGGGTCAATCCTTAAACCCGTATGGCTAAACGGGTCAGCCCATTACAACCCGTTAAATTTTTTATTAATTGGACGGATCACGGGTCAGTCCGTTTACTCCTGACCCGTTTGAGCCCGCAGGCTAGTAGCCCATTTAACATCCCTAGTTGGATTCAACAGTTCTTAAAGCATCGTCGATGAACTCACAGACTTCTTTGATGGTGTGGTGCATGGTAATAGAATTTGGATATAAGGTATGTACAATCTACGCTTTACCGAGATAGTAGGTGTTGTTAGATCTACGACGACCCTTTTTGATGGTGCAAGTGTTGCGTTTATTTGGATAGGTGAATATTAGCTTGAAAGTGCAGACTCATGACGTTGTTGATAAACGGAGAATTGATTATGGACAGAAAGCTAAATGGACACAAAAGTCTGAAGAGATTTAATGCACTATCAGCTAAGATTTTGGGAGATGACGAATCAAATTCGTTTTAACTGAGAAGATCACAATTAGAAGATAATCTCAACAAAAAATTTTACCAAAAAAACTTTCAAAGAAAATTATAGAAGAATTTTTTTAGAAGAAATATTGTTAAGAAATTTTCAAGAGTTCTAGATCTTAGGATGGGTTCGTGTATTTAAAGGGACTTAAGTTTTTAAGAAAACTTAACACTTAGATCCAATTTTGTGAGGTTTAACTAAAAGGCTTTGAAAATAATTTAACAGAAAGTTGAGTGTTATTGCTTTTCATGAGAGAAAGAAAAGAAGAAGGGCTTGATCTAGATTTGTAGGATTCAGTCTAAAGACAGATTAAAATTGGATAATTTCTTTTTAAGTGTGAATCAACTTAGTAAATTCTAGTAAAAATGCGTTTCAAGTTTTGTATATTTTTTTAATGTTCTTATTACTTTTTCATAATTGTCATCACAGGAAAACGAAAATGAAAATACATAGTCATACAAAATGCTTGCCATGACCAATCGCGGGTAAACCCGGGACCCCCTTATAACAGTTTTTCTTACGTGTTACAAATAAATTTCCTATCCACACAAACATTATCATGCCGTTATAGTATAAATAAGGTGTCAATCCAAATGGGTGTGATGCTAACAATCTGGATGCAATGGGAACTACTAATTCAAGCCAAGCAATAAAAATGGGTGTTACTAGCAAGTCCTAAACAAATAGAACATAGCAAACATGCATGAAGTAAAATAAAAATGAAAGTAAGCATACATAAGTAAAAGATAGACAGCTAGTGAAACGTAAACAGAAAAGTAAAATGGGTAAAAATGCAATAAAATGGAAGCAGTTCCTAAGAATGGGAGTAATCGACCAGTGATCCTTCCTGAACTACCTAGACACCTAACATACCTCAAACAATGTGCTAATCCATATACAGTAAATTCATATGCAACCAAGTCCAATCTCGTGGTAAATGATTTCAAGCTAAGAAATCACCAGACCTAACTCTCGTTAACGGTACACTACCTAGCAGGCATGAGGAACCAATCTACTAAAGCCAAGAAGCACACTAAACATCTAATCTCTTAAGCTGTGATATGTAAATCTCTGAAATCACCATGTTCATGTATTTCATTGAACACCTTCTGAGTGCTGAAATACCTAATATCATATTTCAGTTGATCGAAAAGAAATCAACATGAAGAGCAATGAAATAGAAGGGATCTAGATGCAATCAAACTTAGGTACCCATGAAGAACAAGAAATCAACACCAGTTTACCCCATCCTCATGAACCTAAGGGAACTACTCACTACGCATGTTGGGTTTGAAATAAGAAAATTAGGAAAGCATAACTACTAAGCAAGACATTCGAATCAAAAGTCAACGATGAAGAGCAACAATAACACTAAGTTGTAAACGTGATGAAGATGATGAATAAAACGAAAAACCCAAAGATGCAGAAGATGAAGATGATGAACAACAAGAACATTAACCCATAAAAACAGAGTAACAATGAAACAGTAACAAACCAGAGAAAGTGATCAAGGTGAAAACAAGATTAAAAGCATAAATACGTAGATCAACATGCACCAGATAGTTTACAACCTAATCTTAGCATAAAAATGAAGAAATCAGAAGATAAACATAAACTTAATAAAAATATGGGTTTGAACATGAAGAACAACAAAGCGAAAAATTAATCTGGGTCTTGGAGGCGTTTTAGGGCTTTTATAGTGTTTCAAAAAGCCCTAAAACGCATAAAATAAAATGTAATGATTAATCTGGGTCTTGGGTCTGGTTCATCCTGAAAATGAGTTGGTCGGGTCAGAGTTTCTTGGCTCGATCATGGTGATCAAGCCATGAAGAAAAGTGATCGAGGCGAAAGGGTGGACGATTGAGACGCCGAGATGAAGACGATCAAGGCGTACATGGAGCATATTATCGAGCCGAGCTCGATGTAGTGATCAAGCCTGTGATCGAGGCGAGGGTGGAGCAGCTCGATGGTGATCGAGCCAGGCAGCTGCGGCTTAATGATGCTTTGGGCCGAACCATCGAGGCGGCTCGATGATGATGTGGGTGTTGATCGAGGCCAAGGGAGATCTCAATCGAGGTGTCTTGGTGCAGAGCCAAGGCTTGATGATTGAGGTGGATGGAACCGTGAGACTTGGTCTTTATGTTGGCTCGATGTAAAGGCTCGACGTAGAAGTTGGTCCTTTCTTGTGCATTTCCCCTTCCTTCTCCAATTTTGCACTTATGTTCTGAAAGCTTCCGAAAATCCTGAAAAATCTTCAAAATGTGTATATATGCAAGTGCTAATGCATAACTTCCTAAAAATGCAAAACTACTAGGAATGTTTTAAGAATGCAACTTGTTGACATCTAAATGATCCTAAAATGATGTTAAATGACTTCCTAAAACCATTAAAATGGAGAGACATCAACTCCCCCAAACTAAATATTTGCTTGACCTCAAGAAAATAATTCAGAAGTCTGGAAGAAAAGTTTGAAAACAGGAACTCATAACCAAAATATGCTGCTAACACATGTAATATCATTGTCCAGGTTACTAGTTCTAGAATGCAATCCTAATCTCATCATACTTAAAAACCTTAGCATACTCATCACAATTCATTCCAGATCAGTTCCAACTTTCACAATGTATTTAAATTCATTTACCCCTTTAACATTCATTAAGCAGGAACCATTGATCAAGTCATGCACGTTCAATGATCCAGCACACAAAAATGATAATTAAACGCCAGTTTTAAGTTCTAATAGACAGGGGAAAACTTCATATCACAACATTCTAATAAGTTAATCTTGCTTATCAACATGAACTTCAAACCTGAATACCTGTGGAAGTTCCCTATCGCCTAGCGTTTTAATTTATTGATTTACATTCGTTTTTAATTATTCTCTTTAATTCTCAATCGTTCGAAAATAATCTCTCTTTTATTTTGTCTTAGCTAGAATCAATTATTAGAACTGAGAGTCGCACTATCTGGTTCTTGTGGGATTCAACCCTTTACTATACTATAGTGATCTATTCTTTGCAGTGTAGTTTTAGGAATTAAAACCCGAACCTATCAGATTTTTGGCGCCGTTGCAGTGTAGTTGCTATTGTTGTTGCTGTTGAACGCTGCGTCGGCTAGCTGATCCACGGTCTTCCCTTTCGGAGTGTTATCTCTTCCTCCTCTGCATTATTTCAAGTTCAACTGAGGAGTGACTGTGTGGTTGCTCGATGCGCGGTTCCCTTGGACCTATGATGATGGAGTGATTGCGTTCTAAATTATCAGGAGATCTCTAATTCTTAGAGGTGGTTGCCTTGTTTAGCTTCAGAGTTAGCTTCTTAATTTGAGCGGTCATTTCTTTGAACTTCTGAATGAAGTAATTATACTGGAATTTGTTCCAACTCTGGAGTTTGCCAATATTTTTGTGAGCTGCGGCTAAACTCTTTCCTTGCCTTGTCGTTGGAGCATCGTCAGAGTAATAACGCTCTGGCTCGCCTAACTCCTGATCGTTGGAAAGATCTACCCTCTCAGGGATTATTTCATCAGCTACCCCCAAAGCTCCCATGTTTTCTGAATAGTGTAGAACATATGCACTTGGTTGAAAATCAATGTTGTCCCCCTTCCTGATAATAGTAATGGGGACGTTTGGAAGTGATAGACGCGGGTCCCCCAAGTGTGGGTGGGTGAACCCGTACAGCTGCTTGTGCATTGGACCTTCAAAAAAAATGTGCGTTCTTTAGGTAGCTTAGGTCAATCCATCTTTCGGGGTGAACTTTAGACTCAAGGGGAACCTTGCAAGCCCTTATAATAGAAGTCACAATCCCCCAATTGTTAGAGTACTGCTACTCCCCTTTTTATAAAGCGCCCTTGCCCACTCCCTATACCACATCAGTTGGTTGATCAAAAAACGAAATAGGCTGGAGTTAGATCTATTACCTTGCATTGGATAGCCTTTGGATGTAAATTGTAGCGTAGATTTCAATGCCAAGTCCATCATTCCCATTTCTCCATCGGTTACGTGCCCTGTCACTTCCCTTGCAAACATGGTGTTGGCAACGAATTTGTGGAAGTACCGTAGAACTGGGCTCCTTATGCTCGCACTCTTTTATTTTCATGAGCTATAATTGCCAACCCCTATGGTTTACCACAATGCAGTGAGCTCATCCTTGTCGAAATCTGGGGTGTCATCAATGTTCCCTTCAGATGGGAACCCATATAGATGATTCAATTCACCCACGGAAAGTTCATATGATTTTCCCTCACTGAATATGTGATGTACCCCTGCAAATCATCGTCATCACAATACATTTTAAGAGTGGCCAGAAAGTGGCAGGTTTCGTCTGTTAAATTTCAGAAGAATATGATGAAAAACATCAAGAATAGTTTGAGAGAAAGAGAGTGACGAAAATGAAGTAATAAGAAGAAATTCTTCTCTTAATTATTAGTTTGAAGGTTTACAAGAGCTTAAATAATCAAATACATAGCCCTTGCATGATGTTGCATGGCTTAGAGAACATAAAAAGCAGAAATCATAAAGCATACAACACATTTAATGCAGAAAAACGCTCTTTCTCTTTATGAACGTATCTCTTGACTCGTAACTCTATATTTGATGATCTTGTATCCGTTGGAAAGATAATTTCATTGCCTATAACTTTTATGAAGAACACAAGTCCAAATTCGTAATGGAACCACATATAAATTGCCAATAATTGTATGACAGTGTTTCTGGCCGAAACTGAATCATTGTTCTTCAATATTCAATACT
>OVBE01008210.1:0-17470 GCA_900406425.1 Iberis pinnata
TTCAAAGTCACTAGTTTGAATCTCTTGGAAGGAGTGATTTACGTTTTAAACAAGTATTATAAACGGCTGGCTCTGGGCACCCGAAACTTCCAAGGTTTATAAAAAAAATCTCAAAAATATCACAAAATTAGTATATTCCAAAAATATCACACACACTCAAAAGTTTTAAAAATACCACATTTGTTTTCAAAAAATAACACACATGTTTTTGTTCCAAAAGTATCACAAATTTTAAATAGTTTTAAAATTTATAATTTAAATCCTAAAATCCTCAAAACCAAACACTATCTTCTTCAAAACTAAACAGTAAACTCTATTTAGTGAATTCAAACCCAAAATTTTAAATTTTAAACCTTTAAAATTCATTTTTTATGTTTATGGTATTTTGAAAACGTTTGGAAGTGTATAATATTTTTAGATTTTCGAAAATGTATGATATTTTTAAAATTTAAACTCTTTTATTATATTTCAAAAAATTCCTCTATAATTTTATTTTATATTTTTCACGAAAGAACGACTTATCAAAGAATTCCTCAAATATTGTATTTATTGCTTAAATCATATATAATATGTTGACAATATATATATATATATATATATATGGTTTCTCTTTAATATGTAATTTCCATAACGTTATTTTGACTAATGATGTCACATATTATAAAATTTGATAAGTAGATGATTCGACGTTTCATTTAAATCAGTGATCTCAATTATAACTATTACACCAATAAATATATGTCAAACTTAACATCCGATTAGAACAATGTTGGGCAAGTTGATGCATTTTTTGTTAAAATTGTTATTAGCTCAATTTGATTTGTATTTCTCTCTAGATATCATCACATATATCTCTATTTCCTGCATATATTTATAAACACAAAACTTTACGTTCGACCCAAAAAGAAAAAAACACACAAAACTTTACTGGTTTTAACTACATTCATATTAAGAAATCAAACCACACAAAATTAAATGATTATACTAATGATGATTCGAAGAGAAATTTCCTCAAATACCATAAAAAGTTCAAATTTGTAAGATATCACATATTTCTAAAAGGTTTAAAAATACCACACACTCTCAAATGTCCCAAAAATACCACACACATAAAAAATAAATTTTAAGGGTTTATAATTTAGAATTTTGGGTTTGGATTCACTAAATAGAGTTTATGGTTTAGTTTTGAAATGGTAGGGTTTCATTTTGAGGTTTTAGGATTTAAATTTGAAGTTTTAAAGTTATTTCAAATTCTGTGGTATTTTTGGAACAAAAATATTTTTGTGGTATTTTTGAAAAAATGTGATAATTTTAAAATTTTTGGGAAGGTGTAGTATTTTTTGAAATATAAGTAGCTTTGGTGGTATTTCTGAAAATCCCTATGATTGAAAACGATTAAGATAGTTACTCTCAGAGCCGGTTTTGAGATTTTTAAAGGCTATAATTTAAAATGAAAAAATGGCTGAATTCTTAAACTTAAATTTTTAAAATGATCCGGTTCTTAAGATAAAATTTTGAAAATAAAAATGGACCGCAAGCTCGTGCTTGGTATACTTAGCTTCAAGACCGGCCTAGTTACTCTTAAAGAGAGAATGTATGTAAGCATGTACTCAGGCCCGGCCCGTGTCATAAGCGGGATAAACCAAGACTTAGGACCACACTTTTTTGGAAAAAAATTTGGGCCACATATTTTTCAAAGATATAGGTCTTTGGGACACATAGAAAATAATTCTAAACCCGCAATATATGTATTTGCTTTCTTTTTTTGTCTAATATCACGTTTTAATTATATATATATATATATATATATATTTATCAACTTAGTATCCAAAAAAAAAATTGAAAAATGAAATATACATACTTATATAAAACTAAGATCCACAATCGTCTTAATTACATCCGTTGAAAGAAGCTTCTCCAAACTAAAATTTATCAAGAATTATATGCGTTCGACAATGTCACAAGAAAGATTGAATGGATTAGCTTTGTTATCTATTGAAAGAGCTATGGTTGAAGAAATAGACTATGTGAGTCTAATGAACGACTTCGCAGGAAAAAAACGCAAAGACTGTTTTTCATAATTAGTTTTTTCTTCTTATTAGATTTATCGTTTTTAACGATTTTTTTTAGTTGTTGTTCTTTTTTTGTTTAATTTTTTTTTCAATGATAAACCATTTAGTTTCTCGATTAGGACCACTATTTTTGTTGGACCGGTCCTGCATATACTTATATGTTTGGACCTATATATGCATAATGCATTAATTAATAGAGGCCTTAACCGATAGTTTTATTTGAAGACAAATCTCGCATGGTGTCACGTGCTAATTCATATGAATCCATATGAAGCCATAATGCTATTTATTTACTCCATTTTTGTCGTTTTCTCAAAGGTCATATAAATCTTACCCTTGCAATATAGTATTTTTTTAGTGGAGATTATACATTGAATTTTTTTCAAAAAATTGTGGTTCCAAATGAGATAATTGAAAGTGATTGACAGATATATGTAGGCATATCTACTTTGTGTAAGAAAGTAAAATGGTTGTTGACAAAAAAAAGTAAGAAAGTAAAATGGTTTCAATACTATAGACAATTTTTTATGTGGAACAAAAGTTGTTTTATGAAAGAAATAAGAAGGCAACAATAAGCTTAGACCAAACGGTGATAACTTGGGTGATAAAAGCTGAGGGGAGTAATTCTCGAAGTCGCCACTTCAAGTCTTCGCTTAGGACATGCGTTTTACGCCCAAAATAGGTATCAGCAACATTGGTATGAGCTTGGGATTAGGGCCGAAGGTCTGAACTCATCTTAAAAAAAAAAAAAAAAAAACCAAAAAAAAATGGAGCTTAGAGTAATAAATTCTGGACACTCAAATCATAAGACTATCCATAATAAACTCATGGTTTGGTTTGGTTCACAAAATTTTTTTCAATAGTTTTTGCAATTTCAAACTTTTTAACCTTTTATGTACTAGATCACTAAAAATGTTTGAATTTTTTTGTTTTCCTTTGCTATTGAATATAGTTTTTCATTACAAGCAAAAATAAATAAAGAAAGAAAAGAAGGCAAAATGGAAAATCAGCCGAAATAAAACTTGTCGAATAAGAGGTAAGACTCAAACTATCTAAAAAAATATACCACATCGTAACATTAACCAAAAATATTAAATAATATATAAGAGTCTAAATTTTCAATTAATTATTATGAAGTCTTTTGAAATGATATATAATAAATAAAAAATATCCGGTTCTTTGTATCTCAAATCAAATAAAACGATACTAATGAAGATGTTGGTTCGAAAATAACAGTCCACATACGACATAAGGAGGAGGTTGTTACATAAGACCCAAAACACAATGCAACTAGCAATAATCAAATTTTGGACCTACAAAGCTCTTCTTGGTTGTAATGTCAATACTTATATAATATTCTTTGTTGTTTAAATGTTTCATAACTCATCAGAGCCGTGACAACGTAAAAATATTCTATAAACATTAAAATAATAAAACATGTCACATAGAAGAAAAAAACACAAACTGAATTATAGTTCTAAAACATAATTATACTTTTATAATTTTCTACAAAATCATTCACCAAACTTTCAAAAATCAACAATTCTCAGCAATTTTCTTTCAATGGATAGGATAGCCAAGTCACTCAATCTCTCATGTGACATAGTCGAACGAAGATATGAATTTATCAACTTTAGTTTTGAAAAATTTCTTTCTACATATGCTACTGACACTAAAATATTCAACAACATACGATAAAAGATCCATAAATTTAAGTAACAATCCTTAGTTGCTTTCAAAAAGTCTAGAATTAACATAACTAAACTTAATATAACCATTTTTCTTTAATATATTTTGATATTTAACCTTAAACTTAATTTAACCTTAACCTTAAATTGAGGAAAACACAACACTTTGAATCATTAAAAAAAAAGAGTAAAAATCTTGTATCCATCTTTGACTATGCAATTTCACCAAAAAAAAATCCAAAATAAAAGAATAATATAAGTATATAACCAATAATTTAAAAAAAACCGGACTAAACCAGAAATCAAACCGGTTTGAAAAAATTACAAAACCAATCCATCACTTGCAACTTGTTCCAATAAGTTAACAACTTCCGATATAATTGGTCGTTGATTCAAATCTTCTCTTACACACAACTCCGCCACGTCAGCAAGTTTCAACAAAGGCTCAACATTTCTCGGCGAAGCAACAATCTTATCCAAAATCGCCGCCGTTTTACCTTCTCTAATCATCTCAACCGTCCATTCAACAATCTCCGGTGGATCACAATCTCTATCAAACCGTTTCCTTCCCGTTAAAATCTCAAACAAAACAACCCCAAAATCAAAAACATCTCTTTTTGAAAATTCCAAATTCAATCTCACAATCCCAAAATCAGCAACCCTAGCAACCCAATCATGATCCAAAAGTACATTCGATGATTTCAAATCTCCATGAACAATCTCACCTTCGTTATGAAGATATTCAAGTCCTTTAGCTATTTGCAAAGCGATTTTGATTCTTAAACTCCAATTTAATGGAGAAAATCCGCCGTGTAGATGATCATGAAGTGTACCATGAGACATGTATTCATAAACAAGTAGTCTTTCTCCCATTTCAATTGAGTAACCTATAAGATTAACAATGTTAGAATGTCTTATGTTACAGAGAATCTCTAACTCTGTTTCGAATTCTCTTGTGTTTGTTTGGATTATTGTAGCTGCATTTGCTCTTTTAACAGCTACTTGTCTTCCATCAGATAACACAGCTTTATAAACAAAACCATAACTTCCTCTACCTAATTCATTAAACTCTTTAAACCCATTAGTTGCATCTTTAAGTTCTGAGAGTCTAAACACTTGAGCAAATGGTGTTACTGAAGGAACTGATGAGATCATTTCAAGTGCTTCAATGTCTTGATTTGGTTTTCCTATACAAGATTTGAATTGATTTGTTGTACCTTCTTCTTTGTTAGGACTTGTTAGAACCCGCGGCAAGATGCAGAATCCGATTATGATGATTAATAAAGCTGATGCAGATGAGCCAATGATGAGGATAAGTCTTTGTAGTTGATTCCAATGCTTGTCTTGTGAGTTTTGGTTATGAATCTTACATATGTTAGAACAAGAACTGTTTTGACATAAAGAGCAAGATGTACAGATTCGATCCGAATTCTCGGTACATTGACTTGATAAGAAGAAGCCTTTAGAACAATCTGAGCCACAAGGTGAACAAACTAGCAACTCTTTTCTTACACATAAGCTTGTTAGATCAAGCTCATTGAGTATACTTGCGTTGAAACTAAACTCATGTTGGTTACAAGGACCAGCTTTACATATCCCTGGACTACAAAGCTCTAATGGAGGATCATAAGTTAATGTTGATGATGAACCATTAACTAACCAACAATCAAGAACAAGATCTTCTTCTCTTATACCACAAACTATGAAATCAGATGAAGCTATTGATTTAAAACCAGAACCTTTAGGTATCAATGAGAAATTTGAGTTTCCCCAACATTCAACTTCATGATTATCTTCACGAATTCCACAGAAATGATGAGGTCCTGAAGTTAAATCGACGAACCGAGAATCATCAGTTGGTAAATTGATGAAAGATTCGTTATTTCCCCAACATTTAACCTCTTTAGATGAGTTTAAAGTTGCACAAAGTGAGTTTTTTCCAGCGGATAAGAGTTCAAAGTTATCTGAAGTTTTGGTAAACCCTAAAGTTGAAGACTTTGGACCAAAACAGAGTAACCCACCATCTCTGATTCCACCACAACTAAAACCATCACCAGAAACTATTTTGTTGAAGACAAGATTACTAATTGTTTGATCATAGAAATTTGGATTCTCTTTAGCAATTAAGCTGTTACTTTTAGATTTTGTTATCTCCCAACAATCAATAGTTCCAGAATCATGATCTGAATAATAAGCTCCTCTAATTGCACAAACATGGCTATTTCCAGCAGCAATTTGAGAGTAAGCTGTAGTTTGATAAGAGAGAGGAACAAGATTTAAACCTGAAGAAGATCCAAGAGAACTAAAACAAAATGCCTGTGAAGTGTTCGATAAAATGCCACAAAGAAAACCATCTCCACCTGAAAGTATCGCCATTGATGGAATGTTGTAGCTTGTGGAAGTGGAAGAAGAAGAAGAAGGAGATGAATAGTTTTTACCCCAACAGATAACTTCTTGACGACCACTAGCGTCAATAGCACAGAAGAAAGCAGAGTCGCCGAAAGCTGCTGCAATTGGACCAGAGGAACCAAATCCGGATCCGGGTTTGAGTAAAGAGAGTAGAAAGAGAGAGAGAAAGAAGAGAAATGAATGGGTTTCCATTTGGAAGTGAAGATGAAGAAGTGAAGGAGAAGATTGGGCAAAAGCTCTGCCATTTGACGACAGTGGTGGTGATGGCTGACGAACAGAGAACGTGGGTTGCGTCCTAATGGAAGAGAGACAACAACAAAATGTTACTAAATTATAAATACATTCATGCATCTAATATTATTCTTGTTTTATTTTTTGTAAAAAATAATTAATTTATGAGAAAAAATCTATAAATACCATATAATTTAATGATTTTAAAAATATAATTACAAATTTTCCTTTTTAAAAATATCATAAACATAAATTAAATATTATAAGATGACAAAAAAAAAATTAAATATTATAAAGAACATTCTCAAAAACACAAAAAATTAAATATATTCTAAAAAATACTACACACTCTCAAAAGTTTTATAAATACTATTATTTTTTTTTTCAAATATACCACAAAAATAGCATAAAATTTGAAATAACTTTAAAACTTCAAAATTAAATCCTAAAACCACAAAACCAAACTTGGTCCTTTCAAAACTAGACTTTAAACTCTATTTAGTGAACATAAACCCAAAATTTTAATTTCTAAACTTTTTAAAATTCAATTTTTATGTTTGTGGTATTTTAAACAAATATAATTAATAGTTTTGGAATTTTTAGAGTGTGATATTTTTGGAATTTAAATTGATGGTATTTCAAAAAATTTATGTATTATAAACTTATAAGTGATTTTTTGGATTTATTATCGTTAATTAAAATTTAGAATTTAATTTTTTTAAGAGATTAAAGTTTGGTTTAGAGACTTTAAATATATATATATATATATATATATATATATATATATTTTTTTTTTTTGTCGTTAAAAACATATATTTTAAAATCTAAATTTGCAATGTTTATTAATAATCTATATATTATAATATTATCAGAACTATTGAGTAATATTTTTGATAATTTCTCTTAGATTATGCAAGTCATTATAATAAAGTTTAGAAAATGTAACTATATGAATAATTTCATGACCTTTTTTTTCCCCTTTTAGAATTCGAACTTGTTTGGTAAAAATATTCTTGTAAATGTAGATTATATCTGACGTAGTTTATTGGTAAATGTAGTTTCATAATAAATGGAAAGAAATGTCTAAAATGAGAAAATCTAATGAATGGTGACAAAAAGAGACAGCAAGATCTAATCCCGACGATTTTCATGTCATCTTTTATTTTCTTTTGGATCTTTAAAACAAAATAAAAAGTCTTTTTTAATATCTCACCGTCATTGTCAGGAGTCATATAATATGGAAAAAAATATATTAGCCTATTATTAGGTTACGAAAAAAAATAAAAAAATGGTGTCAATACGTACATATTATCCATGCAACGACTGATATTCGGCGTTATTGGTGCATATAATTCCAAAAATAATGTCTTGAAGTTATAAACGCGATAACGATTTGTCCAATCCTATAGTGTTTTTATTCTATTTGATCCTTCGTTTTTTTGATACAATGTGTTTTAGTAAGCGAACGATAACAACAGAGAATTGTGTTTTAATGCAAAACACCAAACCCCTTACCACTATATAAAGAGTATTGAATAAGAAATTCTAAAACAATAGTGATTTAGATGAATTACAGAGAAAAGAGATGAAGAAACTTCACAAATCATTAAATCCACTTTACAAAATGATCCGACTCTGTTTTTAACATTTTTCAGCTCACATTTCAGTTACAACCGTTAAAACAGATTATTAACAGCTCCACTAATTGCTTGCCACATGTATTTGATATTTCTTTATTCATTTAACTGTATCAAATTCCTCCTGTTTCGAGAATCTTGTTCTTAAGGTTATGAGAAATGTGGAATTTTCTTGATGAAATCAAAGTAGAATTCCCACGTAGCCTCATCTATGTACCGGCCCTTCCAATGAATCAGAACTTGTGTGACTGCCTTGCCTTGACGACGGCCAATTCTCCTTTCCAAAATAGCTTCAGGAACCTTTAGCAAGACATCACTTTGAACATATGGCAATTGTGTTGAAACTGTAACATCTCCCACAAACACCTTCAGTTGTGATACATGAAACACATGATGAATAAAAGAAGTACCCGGAAGCTCCAACTTGTATGCCACTTTACCAATCTTATCTATGATCTTGTATGGTCCAAAATACTTAGGTGATAACTTTTGTGAACTTCGCATTACCACTGAAGATTGGCGATATGGTTTTAATTTCACAAACACATAATCACCTATAGCAAATCTTCGATCAAACCTATGCTCATCTGCCTATTGCTTCATTCGATGTGAGCACGCAACAAATGAAACTTCATAATCAAAATCATATTCTCCCTCTCTTCAAGGCTTCTTGCCACTGTATCAACCTTACTTTCCCCTGGAAGATATGGTAAATGAAGAGGTGGTGCGTGTCCATAAACTACCTCATAAGGAGCCATATGTGTAGCTGTATGATAGCAAGTATTATACAAGAATTCATCCAATGGCAGCCATTTGCTCCATAGATGTGGTATATCACTACTCATACATCTCTAGTAAGTTTCAAAGCATGTATTAAGAACTTCTGTTTGACCATCACTCTACGGATGGTATGCACTTGAGTGCCTCAATGATGTAGCTTGCAACTTAAACAGTTTCTGCCAGAATTCACCGAGGAAGATTGCATCTCTATCACTCACAATGGATTTAGGAAATCCATGAAGCTTGAAAACATGATCTAAGAATGCTTGAGCAACAGAAGATGCAATGTAAGGGTGAGACAAAGCAATGAAGTGTGCAGCTTTGCTTAATTTGTCAACCACCACAAAAATGACAGATTTTCCAAAAGATACAGGCAACCCTTCTATGAAATCCATGGATAGATCAGACCAAATGGTATTTGGAATCTCCAGAGGTTGTAATAAACCTGGATAAGCAGTTGTATCATATTTACAAGACTGACATACACGGCGACTTCTAATATAAGTATCCACATCCTTAATCAAGCATTTCCAGTAAAAAAAGGCCTTTAACCCACTGCATTGTTACATCTCTCCCTGAATGTCCTCCTCCTCCAGAACAATGCAACCATTGCAATATATCATTGCGTAATTGTGAATCATCATGCGCTACAATCTTTGATTTCCTTCTTAAAACCTGTTGCACCCAGGAATAATGTTTCTTTGTTGGTACAAATTGTTGTAAATGAGTAATGATTGTTTGCAGAACATTGTCAACCTTGTAACCATCTTATATTCGTTTAATGAGATCACAGTCCAAAACTGACATTGCCATATGAAATACCTTTGAACTTTCCACACGTGATAGAGCATTTGCAACTTGATTATCTTTCCCTTGTTTGTATTGAATCTCATAATCAAATTCCAGCAGTTTAGGTAGCCATCGTTGTTGAATTGGTGTGTTAAGCATGTGTTCTAGTAAATATTTCAAGCTTCTCTGATCAGTCTTGATGATAAAGTGTCCAGTCAATAGATAATGCCTCCATTTCTGAATAGCAAACACTACAGCCAATAGTTCCTTCTCATAGATTGACAAATGCAACTGTTTTCCTTTCAAATGCCTACTAATGTAAGCCAATGGATGCCCATCTTGCATTAGTACAGCTCCAATACCCACTCCACAAGCATCATTTTCAATTAAGAAAGGTTTGTTAAAATCAGGAAGTGCTAACATAAGTGCATTGCATAAAACATACTTCAGTTGTTCTAATGCCTTTTGAGCCTCAGCTGACCATAGAAAAGCATCCTTCTTGGTAAGATCATGCAGTGGTCTAACTATTGCACCAAAACCTTTAACAAAATATCTGTAATAGCCAGACAAACCAAGAAACCCCCTCAATTGTTTGGTTGTTTTAGGCACTAGCCATTCTGCTACAGCCTTCAGCTTAGCAGGATCAGTTGATATACCCTATGCTTCAATGAAATGTCTGAGATACTCCACTCTCAACACAACAAATGCACACTTGCTACGCTTAGAAAAGAGTTGATGTTTTCTCATCAATACAAACACATGGTTAAGATGATGAATATGTGATTCCAATGAATCACTGTAGATTAGAATATCATCAAAAAAATCAACACACACTTTCTCAGTAAAGGTTGAAAGACTGAATTCATCAAACTCTGGAATGTTGCAGGTGCATTTGTTAAACCAAATGGTATAACAAGATACTCATAATGTCCCCCATGCGTTTTGAAAGCTGTCTTATGAATGTCTTGTGGTTCCATCCTCAATTGATGATAACCAGCTCTAAGATCAATTTTTGAATAGATTTTTGAACCACCTAACTCATCCATAAGATCCTCAATCAAGGGAATAGGAAATTTGTCCTTCACAATCAACCCATTAAGTTCCCTATAATCCACGCAAAGTCTCCATGATCCATCTTTCTTCTTTACTAAAACAACAGGGGAAGCAAAAACACTACCACAGTAAGGTTTTTGATTCACTGGATTTGCCCCTTCTACCAGTTGTATTTTGTGCTTGTGGTTGTCTCGAAATAGTGGTAATGTTGTTGGTTCTTTAAAGATATCTTGATATTGAGTGAACAACTGCTCTATCTCCATTACCACTTTGTCTTCTTGATATACTATTAAACCATTATCTGAATTCAGTTAATACCCTTCTACATTATCTTCAACCATCTTCATAGTACATATTATAGCCATTTGTCCATCTTGTTTCTGTAACTTGTGAAATTTGGTTGTCTTCATTTCTTTGATTGAACCTTCCTTAATACCCTGAAGTACCACTTTCTTGTTATTATACCAAAATTGCATTTCCAGTTTCTTGAAATCCCATGTAATAGGTTCTTATGTCTGAAGCCATTGTATACCAAGAACCGTATCAAACCCTCCCAAAGGAATAACCATGTAATCAGCCTGAAAAGAGTAATGTTGAAACAACCAAGTAAACTGAGAAATCCTTCATTTAACTCCAATCTTACTTCTTTCAGCTACAACCACACGTGTAGACCCCGCATATTCAATCTTACACCCCAATCTTAAAGCCACATTATAGTCAACAAAATTATGTGTAGAGCCTGAATCAATAAGAATGAATAGTGGTTTCTTGTCATGAGTACCCTTAACTCGCATTGTACTGTAATCTGTAATGCCAGCCATTGCATTTACTGAAATATGAGAAAATTCACCTTCTTCCAAGTCCTTAGATTGTTCACTACTCTCTTCTTCAGACTCTTCTTCACCATCTATGAAAAACAGTTGAGTCTTCTTATGTTTCAAGTAATGTTCTGGAGTGAACTTTTCATCACACTGGTAACATAGTCCTTTAGCCCTTCTTTCACTCATCTCTTCTTGAGTTAAGAACTTACGAGGAGCTTTGGTTGTTAATGCAGACTCATTCAACAATAGTTTGGTATTTTCTTCAGGTTTACGAATAAGTCCTTTGGAATGACTTGAGTAATTACTTCCTTTACTCCAATTTTGATTGAATACTTGTTAGGATGTGCTTTCTCATATAATCTTCCCAACATTAAGCATTGACGAATTGTCTGTGGTTGAAACATCCTTATATGCATATGTGTATCATTTCTGAGTCCTACTAAATAAGCACTAACTAGATAATCTTCAGTCATATTAAGTCTGGTACTAATGAGTTTAAATTTACCATGATAATCCACTATTCCATATGTTTCATGTAATTGTTTAAGCTCGGCTGTTGGATCATCTAATTCATCTTCTAAATGATCTTTCAACCAAAATTTGTAAGTTCTCCAGTCACAAGTAGCTAAACGACCATATTCTGATTCATCTACAGATTGATGCCAAGATGCGGCTAAATCATCAAAATGCATAGTAGCTAAATTCACTTTGGAATCCTCAGGTGTTTTATCAATCAGAAAGAATTGTTCTACTTTAAAGAGCCATTCTTTCAACTTATCTCCATTAAAGCGAGGAAAATCCAGTTTGGCTAACCTTGTAATTTCAGGATAACCACCATGATTACGTCTCCAATAATCTGATGAAGTATTGCTTTGATTTTCTGCCGATTCAGATTGTTTGACAGATAAGAGACGAATTTCTTCGAACATATCTGCAGCATTCTTCTCCAATTTCGCATCCATAGATGCTTGAAATTCTTCCATCGATTTGGACAGAATTCCCAAACGTGATTCCACCAATTCAATTTCTTCCAATATTAACTTATCCTTGCGCATATCTTGAGATCTTAGCTCCGACATTGTTTGATTTCCGAGGAACACTTGAGCTCTGATACCTTTGATACAATTTGTTAGTAGAATAATGTGAACAACAGAGAATTGTGTTTCAATGCAAAACACCAAACCCCTTACCACTATGTGAAGAGTATTGAATGATAATCAACTCTAAAACAATAGTGATCCAGTTGAATTACACAGAAAAGAGATGAAAAAATCTTCACAAATCATCAAATCTACTTTACAAAATGATCTGAATCTGTTTTTAACATTTTCCAGCTCACATTTCAGTTACAACCGTTGAAACAGATTATTAACAGCTCCAATAATTGCTTGTCACGTGTCTTTGATACTTCTTTATTCATTTAATTGTATGATTTTTCTCGATTTTTCTCCTGGTATCATTGTTTGTATTATCAACATTTAAATTCGTATTATGCATATTGACCATTTATTTGTTGGCTATTTTAAAAAGAATATTCTATTAACTAAATTTAAAAGAGAAATTTCTTCAAATACCTTCAAAAGAAGTTCAAATTTCAAAAATAACACACTCTCAAAATATTCATTAATATTTTACACTCTCAAATGTTCCAAAAATACTACAAACATAAAAATGAATTTTAAAGGATTAAAATTTAAAAGTTTAGGTTTGGATTTACTAAATAGAGTTTAAGGTTTAGTTTTTAAGGGGTAGAGTTTGGTTTTGGTGTTTTAGAATTTAAATTTGAAGTTTATAGCTATCTCAAAATTTGTGGTAGTTTTTGAAAAAAAAAATTTTTGTGGCATTTTGGAAAAAATATGGTATTTTTGGAATAAACATAGTTTTTTTGCGGTATTTTTGAAAATTTCCAATTTAAAATCACGTAAATTCTATTTATGAATTTCTTCAAAAGTCTATATGTACTCAAAATGACATATAACAATATTTTGAAGCGTTTCATGGTTTCTTCGTTATCTTAATTTTATAAAAATAACTTCTATACAAAATAATAAATAGAAAGAAAAAATTAACAAAAAAGGAGAAATGGTCTTTCGTATTTTTTTATCCTTTTCCAATCGCGATTGTAGATTTTTATTGTAATTATGGTTAAAATCGTTGAACGAATGGCATCGTCCATATTCTAAATGTTGGTCAAGTATTGATATAGTGAATTTTGAAGATGTATTGTAGAGATATCATGTTTTGCTTCATTCAGCTTCTCGTAAAATGTATTATGGAGCTACAACGTCCATTTACATATTGAAAACGAGGTCGAAAATAATACTTTTGTTGGAGGAGATTAGTGTTACAGTCTGATATAGGATAAAAAAGGCGCACGTGCACTAACGTACGAGTACTAAAGGAAGAAAGAGGAGAACCACGTGTTGGCATTTCATTGGATAACTAAAAAGTGGTGAAGGCGCAAAAGATTTGGCATATATTGGGATCTTCTTCTTCACTGTTTTATCGTGTTTTTGATGAATGTTTTCTCTTTTTTCTCAGACATTTCCTTGATACATTTCGGTTATTGAGCTTATTTTGTTTGAGAATCATTCTACCTTTTTGATTCTTTGCTGGTGAGTGTAAGAATCTTTGTTTGTTTGAACATTGATTCTGTTTTTCTAATACAAAGTATGTTTTCTTCATCAAAGGTAACAGAGCTCACTCGAGCCTTGGCACAATGACGGAGACACGTTCACAGACGGCGAAGAAGGAATCTGGTGGTCGGGAAGCTGATGATATTTACAACCACCATTTTGAGTCCAATGAGCTCATTGTGTTGGATCTGAGCACTCAAATAGCGAACACAAACACCAAGATGGACAAGAACATCTCATACATTTTCGAAGCTATCCGGATGATCACTATCAATGCTTCATCCTCTAGCAACGGTCGTCAAAAAACAGATGCTTTTAAGGAGGTTAAAAATAGGTCACACACTTAATACTCAGGTCGTACGAGAATGGGTAAACTCGATTTCCCCAAATTTGGCGGAGACAAGGTTAAGGAGTGGCTATTCATGGTTGAGCAGTTTTATATCATTGATCAGACACCTGATCATCTCAAAATTGGGATGGCTGCAATGCATTTTGATGATGATGCAGCAGCTTGGCATCAAGCATTGGTACAATCTGAGGTTGATTATGAAGGTTTAAGAGATTGGGGATCTTATAAACAAATGTTGAACGAACGGTTTGAGGAGGTCTTAGATGATCCGATTGCAGAACTGAAACAACTGCAAGAGACTGATGGAATATTGCACTATCATGCCAAATTTGAGTTGATTCATACACATGTTGTACTGTTTGAGAGCTATTTGGTTAGTGCCTACCTGGCTGGTCTACGCACATATACTCAGATGCATATTTGTATGTTTCAACCACAGTCTATCCGCCAGTGTTTGATGTTGGGAAGACTTTATGAGTAGGCTCACCCTAAGATACCCTTTACCACTTCATTTGGCAGTACTAAACAGTCTAACAAGAAGGGAAAATTACCAATACAAGCTGATCTGGGTGCCAAGAGTAATGTGCAGAACAAGACTGATGCTACTAAGAATACAACCAATCAACCCAGGAAATTTATGAATACTGATGAGATGAATGAACGCCGAGCAAAAGGATTATGTTATTACTGTGATGAGAAGTATACCCCTAGTCATTATCAGGTTCATAAGAAAAAGTAGCTATTCTTCATGGAAGGCTATGTTGAAGAAGAAGAGGCAGAGGTAGAGAATGACCAGGATAAGGCAGAGGAGGAGAAGGAAACTGCTCAAACCTCTATCAATGCACTGGTTGGAATAGCCGACTACAACACAATGAGGGTCAAAGGAATGCATGGAAAAAGGCCCTTATATATTGTTATTGATTCTAGTTCCACTCATAACTTCATTGATAAAGGTGTAGCCAACAACATGGGTTGTAATTGAGCACTGCATTAAAGTGTCAGTGGTTGATGGTAGTGAAAGGAATGTAGAAGCAAGGATAGACAGTTTCACTTGGAATTTTCAACATGTTCAATTTGAGGCAGCCTTAATGGTGATTCAGTTAGGTGGTTGTGATATGGTACTTGGTATACAATGGTTGGAGACATTGGAACCCATTAGGATTTCAGAAAAATGGAGATGAGATTTAAAATGGGGGGAGGGGGATAAATTGTTGTTTTACATGGACTTAAGCCTAACTCTGTGAGAGAGGTTAAGGCCACTAAGCTAAGCAAAGTACCTTCTAATATGGTTCAGCTGGCTATGTTATCACTGAAAGAAGTGGTTAATGACAGCCATGGAGATATTTACTCTCTTTCTAAGGTGGATTCAGGGTTTGTTGCTATTGATGCTTTGATTGGTGAATATGTAGACATCTTTGAAGAGCCTACTCAGTTACCACCATTCAGGGACAATCATAACCACAAGATTACCCTGTTTGAAGGTTCAAACCTTGTGAATCAACGTCCTTACCGATACGCTATCCACCAGTTTAATGAGATAGATAAGAGTGTTAGTGAATTGCTAACAACAGGAACCATTCAAAACAGTGGTAGCTCATATGCATCACCAGTAGTGCTGGTCAAGAAGAAAGATGGCTCATTGAGAATCTGTGTTGACTACAAAGGATTAAATGCTATGATTGCAAATGACATGTTTCCTATTACCTTGATTGAGGACTTGATGGATGAGCTAGGAGGCTCAAAGATTTACACGAAAATTGATCTGAGGGCAGGCTATCATCAAATGTGAATGGATCCTCAAGATGTGCAAAAGACAGCCTTTGAAACACATGGGGGACATTATGAATATGTAGTAATGCCCTTTGGCTTGACTAATGCACCAGCCACATTCCAGAGCTTGATGAATGAACTGTTTAAGTCTGTGTTGCTCAAGTATGTACTGGGTTTTTTTTTATGACATACTAGTCTATAGTGCTGATGAAACACTACATCTGCAACATTTACGAGTTGTCTTTGGGTTGATGAGGGCCAAAAACTTATTTGCCAAGCTCAGCAAGTGTGCTTTTGCTACAACTAAAGTGGAGTATTTAGAACATTACATTGGTGCAGAGGGAATTTCTACTGATCTAGTCAAGATGCAAACTGTTAATAATTGGCCAGTTCCACAAACTATTAAACAGCTTAGGGGATTCTGGGGTTTGGCAGGGTATTACAGGATATTTGTAAAGAACTTTGGCCTTATTGCCAGACCCCTGACTGCACTAACAAAAATGATGCTTTTATGTGGAATCCATAAGCACATAGTGGGTTTGAAGAGCTCAAGAGAGCTTTGTGTGAAGCACCAGTACTGGCTCTCCCTCAGTTTCATAAGCCTTTTGTTGTAGAAACTGACGCCTGTGGTACTGGTATAGGTGTTGTGTTGATGCAAGAGAGTCATCCTCTGGCTTATATAAGCTGTCAATTAAAGGGAAAGCAGTTGAGTTTATCTATTTATGAAAAAGAGCTTTTAGCAGTAGTGTTTGTTGTGCAAAAGTGACGACATTACCTACTCCATAACCATTTCATCATCAAAACTGATCAAAGAAACCTTAAATATATGCTGGAACAAAGACTCAACACACCAATCCAGCAACAATGGTTTCCAACACTCTTGGAATTCGATTATGAAATCCAGTACAAGAAAAGGAAGGAGAAAATTGCTGCTGATGCCTTGTCTTGTATGGAAGGATCTGAAATACTGCACATGTCTATGACTATCATGGAGTGTGATCTCATGAAACAGATTTAACGAGGATACCAAACTGATTTGGTGATCAAGCAGTTAATTGATGAATTGCAGGGGAATCCAAATGCTAAGAAGTAATATTCATGGAGTCAAGGGGGTACTGAGGAGGAAGAGTGTAACGCCCCGACTCGGATATTGAGCCGCCACGTCACGCCTTATTCCCGGAAACCGACAGAACCGGTAAACCGGTCCGGTCAATGCCCGAGTCAGGACCCTCCGA
>OVBE01008211.1:0-17469 GCA_900406425.1 Iberis pinnata
GCAAGGATTTAGTTTGGGGGAGTTGATGACTCTAAATTTTCATGGATTTTACATATCGATTAGCATCAATTATGAGGTATAAAAGCGTGCATACATCACATTCATAGTTCATTTTAGTAAGTTTATGATTTTTATGACTTTTGCATATGCACGCATTTTGGAGATTTTTCAGGACGTTCAAGAGTTTTCGGGAAGGATTTGTGAGATTTCAGAAAAGCAGCACTTAACATTCAATGGAGCAGCACTTAGCATGTATTGGACTGGATCTACCTTAGCATCAAGGCATGATCGATCCCAACTCAACACATGCATGATCGATCTCAACACTTGCAGGATTGATCTCAACACTTGCAGGATCGATCCCACTACTTCTCTGAGATCGATCTCACCTCACCATCGGGATCGATCTGAGATCGATCCTAACACTTACCAGGATTGATCCCAACACACCTCAGATCGATCCCATCTTAAACCAGGATCAATCCCTCTCTCTCTCATTCAACAAAATCTGTGAAGTCTCAGATGAAGCTAAGGAAGTGCATGGAGTTGAAGCAGGACTAAGAAGAAAACAAGGCAAGATCGATCTCACCAATGTCTAGATCGATCTCAGTACTTAATACATGAGATCGATCCCAACCTCATACACACCTTGGACGCATCTCAGTTGGATCGATCTCATGCAAGCGTCTTCAGCATGGATCGATCATGCACTTACCAACTCGAAGTCAAACACGCTCTGACCCGACCAACTCAAATCCGGATATCACCTGAACCAAGGCTCAAGATCCAAGACAATGATTAGCATTTTGTCTTTAGTGCGAATTAGGGCTTTTCTTTGAACACTATAAAAGCCTTAATTCACCCCCATTTGAACAAGTTTTTAGTTTTCTTTCCTTTTTAGGTTTTTGTCTTAGGTTTTATTTTCTTAAGTTGTTCTTCATGTTCTTAATGTAAGAACCAGATTTCTTTCAAGTTCTTAGTTAATCTCTTGTTTTTCTTTAGCTTTCTTGCTTAGCTTTACTTTGTTGCATATCTGGTGCATGTTGATTTACGTTTTAATATTTAATCTCCTATTTTAGTTTACTGTTTCATTGTTGTTCTTCATTTATGTGTTTATGTTCTTGTTGTTCTTCATCTGTTTTTCCCAGATTTGCATGTTTACCTTTGGAGTTATGTTTTCTGTTTTATCTGCTTCTACTCCCATGAGTAGTGAGTAGTCATCTAAGTTCCAAAGGATGAGGGTAGACTAGGATTGATGTTATGGGTTTACCTTAGTGCTTAAGCTGTTTGATCTTAGATCCCTTCTGTTTCACTTGTTCGTAATGCTGATTGTACTTCTACCTGGAAGGGAATCGATGACCCGCGGTTAAGCCCTTCAACACCAGAAGGTGAGTCAATTGAAGCTGTCCGAACCTAGGTGACTTCAGAGATTCGTCTTCCCCTTCTAAAGCATTAGATGTTGGGAAGCTTATTGACTAGAGTAGTAGTTGTTAATGCCTGCTAGGTAATCACCGTCTATGACGGCAGTTGAGTCTGTGATTACTTTGCTTGAGATTGGTTGCCAAGGAATTGGAATTGATTGTATATGTAGCTACTGTCTAGGGTTTAGATCATTGTATGAGGTATGTTATGTGCTTAGGTAACCCAGGATAGATCCTTAGTCAATTACACTATGTCCTCAGGAACTGCTTTACATTGCTTGCACCTTTCACTCTCTTTGCATTTACTCTGTTTTTGCTTTCAAGTCTTTTATGCTTTTTATGTTCATTTCACTTAGGACCTTTTAGCAACAAACCCTTTTAACACTTAGCATGAATTTTGGGTATCCATTACATCAAGATTGTTTAGTACATTTCCATTATGGATTGACAAACCCATCTATACTACAACGATGAGTGATTGATACCCAGTAAGACTAAAAATCCTACTATTAGCAAACCCCAAAAGATGAAACCGAATGGGACCGATTCTACTTATTTTTAGAAGTCAATCATCTTTCCTTTGGGACTGAGATTCCCAATGATCTACAATCTTGGTGGAATCGAGAAATTGGTGTGGACCACCTTTAAATTTTATATTTATATTCTGGGTTTCTTTGAATAAAGTTCTTTTTTTATTAGCATCGCACAGTTGCTCTTGAATTCGTTTCTTTGTGGTTGACTGATCTTCTCTTTTCTTTTTTGGTTTTTGGTGTCTTACCAGTTCCGTATTTGGTTCAAGTCGAGAATCCTTCTCCTGAGTACCTAAGGAACTGGAATCTTCTTGGAAATAACTGGCTGAACAACTGGAGTACATTTGACGGGGAAAGAGTCTCTCGCAATTGGCTTGCACTAGAACCATTTTCTGAATCGTCTTCAAATAAGTATTCGAGTCTGGGTCCTCTTTTAGTTCATCCTGGTTGTGTGATATTTAATGTGTGGTTTCCTGTAGATACTCCATCTTTGTGTCCATCTGTCACAATGAAGAATCTTATTCCTTACCGTGAAGCTCGCAATTTGAAAAGTTCTCAAGGCGCTCCTAGTTCGGCGGACCCTAGTGCTACTCAAGGGGTCAAGGAATCTAAAGACCAGACCCCAATGGACGTGGATCCCATTGAGGTCTCTGACTTGTCACGTGATAATGCTCGCAAGGAGAAGGTTGTAGGTTCCCATAAGAAGGTGTCTCGTCCTCCCCCCATTTCAACTTAGCTCTCGTCATCTTGAAGCTCTGGCAGAGAAAAGAGCTCGCACGCTAGAAACATATCCAGTTGGTGCCCATGACTATGGCGGGTTTTCTTTCAGCTTCACTTGGCCGAAGTAGTCTCCTATCGTCGAGGATGATGATCTTTGTGATGAGCTGGTATCCAAGCTCTGATTAGGCGACCCTAAGGTATATGATCACAGGTCACTCCCATTATAGAGGAAGTATGCGGAGTGAGCTCGCTCTCATGCTGAGGTACATACACTTCTCATTATTTATTCCATCCTTTCGCTTAGCCTTTCGTTTTGACCGAATTATATGTTGCCTTTCTCAGACTACATCTCTAGCGAACCGGCTGGTGGGGGTCTTGGATGACGAGCTGAGGAAGGAAAAAAGGAACTCTGGGGTTGAGCTAGTTGTGGATGCGATGGCTAGGGCTGAAAAACCTATTTCTGAGTTGAAGGTTGTGGTGAGAAGAGTGGAGGTGCTGACCGATGAGAACAGCAAGCTGAGAGCTGAGGTCACTAAGTTAGAGGACCTGAGTAAAAGGGACGCTGAGAGGTTGAACGAGGAGAAGGTTAAGAGAAAGCTAAAGGATGAGGTGGCTGGTATGGCTAAGGAGTCGGAAACTGTTCTTGCGGAAGTGGACGATTAACTAGCGCATAAGGTTAAGGAGAAGGAAGACGAGCTGAAGGCAAGGTTTGCAAAGAGGATGGAGCGGGTTAAGGGAAAAGTTGCAAACGAGAGGGTATACCATGAGAAATTGGTGCAAGTGGAGCAAATTAAAGGTAACCTCGAGCTGATCAGACTCTTGACCCAGGGGAAACCATGTTGGAAGCGGAGCAGAAAGACCTGAAGGGAGATCTGGTAGGGTTCAACGAGGAACTGGCTATGTTGGACTTCAATGAATTGGACCTGGAGAAGGATTGGGTGGCGTCACCCATCGGGTCCGATCTAAGTGAATCATCTGAACCCAATCCGGCTGAAGGTATCAACCCCTACGGTATGAACCTTCCGTTGAGGAAGCCGCCGTTGAAGCGGAGAAGAATGATATTCTAGCTAAGGGAGCAATTGGTGGGGAGGATGCTGAGAGGGCCGATGTCGATGCATGTGGGGCGCTCGAGAAGGCACTAAAGGTCACAGTTTGTATTGAGGAGGTTGCTTCTGTTGTGAGGAAGGGAGCCCCCAGAGGGAATGATGATGATGCGGCTGGACAGGGCTAAAGTGCCTAGGGCGTCTCCTGCTTCTTCCTTTTTAGTTTTCTTTGAACTTTATCTGAATCTGAACATGGTGCTCGAGGGGGGGGGGGATTTTACCCAAATAGTTTAATTTCTTTTTCACTTGGTTGCCTGGGGAGGCTGCACCTGAAACTTTAAATCGGCTTAACTTATTCAAGTATTTGGGTTTGTGTTTTTGCTTGTTTCTTGCATCTGTTTACTTCGGGCTGAACCCCATCTGGGTGTTATCGTATTTTCTTAGGAGGTATCATAGGTGCTTACTTAGCAAGGACCGTCATGCATTTGTTATCAAGTATATTGTTTTACAGCGACATATTTATTCGAGGGATCGAATGTTTAAAGGTAAACGTTTCAATTGTCAAAATGTTTGTCATGTATTTAATGCATTGTTGCGAGACTGGACTCGGCTTTAGCGCTCATACCATGCTGACAGTTGTTCAGGCTAATACCCACTGGGGGTGTGCGATGTATTGCACGACTGGCCAGGTCGCACAATGTTGTGCAAGTGGAAGATTGTTTGTCGTTTTGAGTGTTGTGTTATAAGAGGTAGTGTTTTAGGGGTTTGGATATTACCACCTGAAAATAAAAATTGAAGGTTTAAGTGGCAACCTACGGGTATAGTGTGATGTTCTCCCCTCGATTTGGTCGGAGTATTGGTAAATAATATTGGCGAAAAGGATAAAACTATACAGGGTGATGCTTACAAGGGTATCTCTAAGTTCGACATCTGGTTGTTTGTCATTGTAGGATCCCCCAGTTATGATTTTCGTGTAAAGGACGAATACATCTCCCCCATTTTTTAGGAAAAAATTATAAGAGAAGGATGGGCGGGCTGGGTCTTTGTGCATAGGACGAATACATTTCCTCCATTTTGTGAAAAAAATGTATGAGAAGGATGGGCGGGCTGGGTCTTTGTGCAAAGGACGGATACATCTCCCTCATTTTTCGAGAAAAATTTATATGAGAAGGATGGGGGAGCTGGGTCGGAGTGCGAAGGAAAAATACATCTCCCCCATTTTCCGAGAAAAATTTATATGAGAAGGATGAGCAGGCTGGGTCGGAGTGCGAAAGAAGAATACATCTCCCTCTTTTTTCGAGAAAAAATTATATGAGAATGATGGGCGGGCTGGGTCGGAGTATAGGAAAAATATCGATAAACTAAATAATAAGATTAGATGAACTCCCTAAACAGAGTTGCCTACGTAGCCCAAGCGGGGGATCAAGCCTTGGTCGTAGTTCACTGGGTTCAGTCTACAACTTGCGTAAATGAATTATGAAAATACAAAGTGCGCAAATCCTAACAAAAGAATTTCTTTAAGTGTTGGGCGTTCCAAGGGTGTTTCTCTTCATTTCCGTATGTATCCTCCAACTCGTAGACTCCTGGTTTAATTATTTTAATGATTTTGTAGGGTCCTTCCCACATGATTCCCAACTTTCCTGCATTCTTCTCTGCCCGCGTGGGGAAGACTTCCCGTAGTAACAACTCTCCTTTATTGAAGCGTCTCTGCTTGATTTTCTTATTGTAGAAATGGGCTGCAGCGTTATGGTAGTTTTGTAGCCTTATGGTTGCCTGGTCTCTCCTCTCATCGACCGTGTTGGCTATGTCTATGAGCATCTGGTCATTTTGATCCGTGTTCTGGGGTGCCAGCTCGCGTCTGAGGCTTGGTACTTTGATCTCAGCTGGTATTACTGCCTCAAAACCGTATACTAAAGCAAATGGTGAGTCATTGGTACCCCTCCTGGGCGTTGTCCGATAGCGGCCTCAGCATGGCCGTTAGCCTATGGATAATACAGAGTTGAGAAAGTTAGGTTTATTCTCATTCGTTCACAGAAATCCTTGAACCTATCTGAGGTGAATTGAGGGTTGTTGTCCGTGTGGATTTCGTAAGGATCCCATTCTGGCAGATTATGTTCTTCCAAATGAAAAGTTCCACGTTCTCGGATTTGACCTTGGAAAACGATTCGGCCTCTATCCATTTAGAAAAATAGTCTGTTAAGACGAGGAGGAAACACTTCTGATTTGACATGTTCATAGGACCAATTATGTCCATGGACCATCTCATGAATGGGTATGGTGCTTTAATGGATTTCATCTCCTCAGTTGGCATGTATATCAATGGTGCATACTTTGGCATTTCTCGCATTTTAGGGCGTATTATTCGCTGTATGTGATCATGGTTGGCCAATAGTAGCCATATCGTTTTATTTTGAATGCCAGCGCTCTGCCACCTGAGTGATTTCCGCATGCTCCGTCATGGATTTCCCTTATGATCTTCTTTGTCTCATGCCGGAATATGCACTTCAATAGTGGGCCACGTATGCTCCATTTGTAAAGGTTCCCGTCTAATTGTGTGTATCTAGCACTTTTGGCTTTGAGTTTCCTGGCGTCCCATTTCTTTGGTGTTAAGATCCCGTCCGTGATGTACGCAAGTATCTCAACCCTCCAATCTATCTCCACTTCGACCTCGTCTGTTTCCATCAGAAATTCGTCTTCTTCGAAATCCTCGGGGTCTGGATTGGCGTTGTATTCTTCAATTGTCTCATGTATTACGCAAGTGGCTTTGGTGATGGAGATGCTGGGTTTATTGATAGTTTCAACCGGTATGACCGTGGTCGTTTGAGGTCTGTAGTTGATGCCAGTGCGGCTAGGGCGTTAGTAGGTATGTTTTCTCCTCTGGGGATCTTAACCAGGTAGAACTCCAAAAATTCAAGGCAGAGGATCTTTACTATGTCCAGGTATGCTTCCATTATGTCGTCCCTTGTTTCGTATTCCCTGCTAAATTGGTCTGCAACCAACTGGGAGTCGTAGTAGGCGTTGACTCGTTTGGCCCCAATCGTTGTTGCCAGTCGTAGTCTAGCAATTATTACCCCATACTCGGCTTCGTTGTTTGACACGGCGATCATCTCCCCGGTTGGGGAGATTAATCGTACTCCTACTCCGGAACCGTGTTTTGAGCTTGATCTATCTACGTAAAGGGACCACTTTACTTTGTCAGGTTTTATTGTTGCGTCCATCTCGGGTGGCAGTTCTATCAGGAAATCTGCTAGGACTTGAGACTTCTATGTCGTGCTCGCTGAGCTCAACAGCCCATTTGGAAAGTCTTCCCGACTGGTTGGGACTGTGTAGGATCGTACGTAGCGGCTGATTTAAGTATACGATGATTGAGTGTGACTGGAAATATGATCACAATTTTCTCGCAGAGTGCACTACTGCCAGAGCCAACTTTTCTATTGTTGGGTATTTGGTTTCCGCATCGTCCAGGATTTTGCTGAGGTAGAAGATTGGCTTTTGGTCGCCTAGCTCCTCGCATACAAGGACAAAACTGATCGCGTAAGGCGACACCGTGATGTAAAGATATAGGATTTCCTCTTCTTGTAGATTTGAAAGGACATGGGGTGTCATCAGATAGGTTCCAAAGTCCTTGAACGCCAACTCGCATTCTTCGTTCCTGATAAATTTTTTGTTTCCCTTCAGAAGTCTATAAAACAAAAGGCATTTGTCTGTTGACTTAGATATAAACCTAGTCAAGGCGGCTATGCGTCCGGTTAGTCTTTATACTTCTCTCGTGTTTTTGGGTGATGGCATCCTTAACAGTGCGTTGATTTGTTTGGGATTCGCTTCGATGCCCCTCTTGGTCACCAGGTATCCGAGGAATTCTCCCGAGGTTACTGCAAAGGTGCACTTAGCTGGGTTCAACTTCATCCCGTAGGTGTTCAGTATTTGGAAGCACGTGCGCAGGTCGCCCACATGGTTGTCTTCATCGGAAGACTTGATGAGCATGTCGTCTATATAGACTTTCATTGTCTTCCCTAGTTGTTCCGAGAACATCTTATTGACTAGGCGTTAATAAGTTACGCCAGCATTTTTTAGGCTGAAGGGCATCACCTTATAGCAATAAATGCCTCTGTGCGTAGTAAAAGCGGTTTTCTCCATGTCGTCTGGATGCATGAGTATTTGGTTATAGCCTGAGAAAGCGTCCATAAATGAGAGTAGCTTGTAACCGGTTGTGGCTTCGACGAGCTGGTCTATGATTGGCAGCGGGAAACTGTCTTTGGGGCATGCCTTGTTCAGGTCGGTGAAATCTATGCACAGTCTCCATTTTCCGTTCTTTTTCTTGATTACCACGGGATTCGCCAGCCACTCTGGGTGTTTCACCTTGGTGATTGATCCTGCACCTAATAACTTCTCCACCTCGTCTCCGACTGCATCATCTCGCTCGACTCCCAACTTGTGCTTTTTCTGCTTAATTGGCTTGTAGATCGGGTCTGCATTTAGTTCTTGAAACATGATGTCTAAGCTTATTCTCGGCATATCTGTCATGTTCCATGCGAAACTGTGTTTGTTTTCTTTGAGGAAAAGAATTAGCTCCTATTTCAAATCTTTTTGGAGCTTTGATCCTATGCTGACGCATCGCTCTGGGTATCCTGGATAGATGCAGTACTGCATCACCTCGTCGAGTTTGGGTTCCTCGTATACGAGTTTTGCAGGTGGGGTTGGCTCCCCTATCTGTAATTGCTATAAGGTCCTTTCTCGGAGTTTGAGTTCAGCTAGGTAACAAGTTCAGATTGATCTTTAACTCCCTTTAATCGTTTTAATCCCCTCTTTAGTGGAGAATCTGACGCATTGATGGTAAGTAAAAGGGACAGCCTTCATTGCATTTATCCACGGCGTGCATTGATGGTAAGTAGAAGGGACAGCCTTCATTGCATTTATCCACGGCGTCCCTAGGACCGCGTTGTATATCGCTGGTTTATTGATCACTGTGAACTTGATCATTGTAGATACTCCTGCTGCGTACATGAGTAATTTGATGGTTCTGATCGTCATAGAGGTCTCGCTGGTGAAACCTGTCAATGGCGCAGGTGGTCCTTCGATTCGTGATAGGTCTATATCCATTTTCGACAAGGTTTCTTTGAAAATCAAGTCCACTAAGCTCCCAGTATCTATGAGCACTCTCATGATCTCATACTCTTCGAGATTTAGGTCGAGGACCAGCGGGTCGGCGTGAGGTATGTCGAGCCCTATGGTATCCATCTCGATGAACGCTATAGGTTCTCCTACCTATTTGGTCTTGACTCGCCATTTCTCACAAGAAGTCGCCCTGCGTCCATAGGCCTTGATTGTCGTTACTGAGTTGAGGACGAATTGATGGTTTCCCATGATCATGTTAATCCGCTTCTTGAATAGCGAGGTTGGTGCCATTTGAGGTAATTCTTCTCGAGTCTGTTTTGGGGGGTTAACCTCTTCATTCTGGTCCTCTGTTCCTTGCTGAGTGCTCACTGCTTTCGTCTTGCTGGGTTCCACCAATTCTCCGGATTGGTATTTGCTAAAGAGGAATGACTTGAAGCTTCTACATTCCTCGGTAGAGTGACCGTCCTGGTTATGATATTCGCAGTGTTTTTTAACGTTCCCTTTTTCCTCAGATCGTTTACATTGGTTCCAAGGTCCGCTTTTGGGTTTCCTGGTGAAGAGTTGGTTCCCTGGTAGGGAATTTTTCCTTGGGACAGTGGTTTAGTCACTTGATTTTTTTCTCGGCTTCGTTTTCGCATCTCGATCTATCTTCTTTTATTCGTGCGAATACTTTCCCCCTGTGCAGTGCGTCGTCAATCATAGCTGGAGAGTTCAATATTAGGTTTTATGGAATTTGGATTCTCCCTAGACCGCGTTTTTGAGGGTGGCAATGGCGGCATTATCGGTGACTACTACTCGGGATATTACTTCCTTGAATTTGTCAATGAATTGTCGGAGTGGCTCATTAGGACCCTGAGTCATGCTCGACATGTCTGCGCCTGAATTGTGTTGGCGTATCCGTCTGGTGGCGTTGATACGTTGTCGGCCATGGTAGTGTTGGATCTGCCTGCGGTTTTCCTTTCTACGTTAAAGAACTCTTAACTCCCCACAGTCGGCGCCAAGTTATGGATGCTAAAATCCATAATGTAATTTTTTCAACTTGATCTCAATGAGGAATTCGATTGTTCTTGTTTAATAAGGAAAAAGACGCAACACAAATTAATGTAGAAATAGATTTTATTGATTTGAATCAAATGAGTACACTTGCAACTAGGATTACAAATTATCTACAGTAAAATATGGTTCGAAAATTGGCCAAATATCCTCCTCATTCTTTTTCCCCTTGCTTTTATAATCCTCTCCACTTAGGTCATGTTGTTCCGATCATCTTGGCTAGTTTCTCCTATGATCTCAGAGAATCCCTACCAATTTGGAGCTGCCTTGACTCGACCCTTACTTGCTTGGCCTGCGCTCGTGTTCTTCTAGATCCGTCTGCGCCATGAGTGCTTGACCACTTAGCTATCACAATCAGGTGGAAAGCCTATCTGGTCAATCTTTCTGCGCCTACATGCTTAGTCAACCTTTGAGGAGTGATATTGGCTGAGGCAAAATCCTGCTAAGGGGGTTTTAACACCAACAAGTTTCCGAGTTGAATTTTGTTCCAATGCATCTAGCTCAGAACGCATAACAGCTCGTCAGATTTCGCGCTTAACATTTGCAGCATAAGAATGTGGTACAACAGAATCTGTAACAGCCGCGAAAAACGCTCTATGAATGATCGATAAACGAGAGCAATTCACATAATTTTCGATTGGATACGTGCAAGTTTCAGATTTGCGATGAAGCAGAAAAGTCTAAGCTGTGTTTACTACATAGTTGCGAAGGGTGATAGGGGGTTATCGCTGACAATGACCGCGACCAAGTTGTTCCGGAGATGAAGATGAAGTCGCCGGAATATTAGAGTTATCGGCATTAGTTGGAGAAGAGTTCGATAATGATACAATACTAGGAAAAGTAGCTTCAGACAGTGATTGAAGTTGTGGGGTTGTAGATGGTGCAGACGGCCCAGTAACAGGTGAAACTGCATTGTCCGTAGATGAATCTCGGCCTAGACCAAATGGAGTGCACAACAGAAAATCATTGTGTTGAGTCGCAGACGATGGTGAAAATAAGTTTGTAAACAGATATTAATCTTCATAAAATACGAAATCTCTAGACACAAAGAGATTTCGTAATTCAACATCAAATAAACGCCACCATTTCTGTCTATAAGGATATCCCACAAATATGCACTTAAGACTTTTGAAGCAAATTTATCACATTTGTGAGATTGAGCACCATCATCATCATTGCAGCATAATAGGTATCAATCCAAATCAGAATGATCAACGCACTAAAACTTACAAGAATCTCATTTAGTCTAAGCTAAATCAATAAGTGGTTTAATTCTAAACATCCAAATCATGCATTAACCGAAGATAAACAAAAGTCAACTAAAAATTCAATTACAACAAAAGTCAACATTAATTAAGAGAAAAGTCAACTAAAAGTAGAAATGTAAATCAAGAAGAAAGTCTAACCAAATGGGCAAAGGAAATCGACTCGGCGATCAAATGACATTCTAAGATGTTAATACTCACATTCCAGTGCTAATCTTTGGTCTAAAATTCCCTTAATTAGACTAATCCACTCTCATGGCACTAATCATTCTCCTAATCATGCAACTAAAAACATTCTCTTGGATAATTGCATAGTAAAAGAAAATAAGTTCTAATTCATCATAAACCAGTAAATTAGCTAATGACAATCTCTTGGATAGAATCATTTAGCAAACAGTAATTGGTTCAGGCATTTCATCGAACACCTTTCAGTCAAAATTCACCTAGAGTCTAAACTTGATTGATCAAGTCAAATCTAGCATTTATCATACATACTGAAGGAAGATCTAAGCTAATCTACTCCTAAACATCATAGTAAATTATCTAATCGCCCTAATCTACCTAACCCACTTGCTAATGATTGAACTACTCACTAATCATGGGTAATACTCTCATGGCACTAATCCTTCTCCTAATCATGAAACTAAAATTATTCTCTTAGATAATTGCATAATAAGAGACAATAAGTTATAATTCATCATAAACCACTAAACTAGCTAAGAACAATCTCTTGGATAACATCATTTAGCAAACAATAATTGGTTCATGCATTTCATCGAACACCTTTTGGGCACAATTCACTTAGAGTCTAAACTTGATTAATCAAGTCAAATCTAGCATTAAGTATACTTACTAAATGAAGATCTAAGCTAATATACTCCTAAACATCATCTTCAATCACATAATCGCCCTAATTTACCTAATCCACTTGCATAGGATTGAACTACAAACTAATTATGGGTAATACACAAGTTCTACTGAAGAAAGTGTGCAAAATTATGATTAGAAATATAAAAAAGAAGAAGATTCACAATCAAAAAAAAGATTAAACTTCAAATTAAGAAAAGATTCAAAAATTACAAAGTGTTCTTAAGAGAGAAAAAGATAAGATAAAGCATAAAAAGATAAGATCTAAAAATCAGGTTTTCGAGCTTAAATAGTATTCATTAATGTCTCTTGGGTTAACCGAAAACAAGTGGGTTAACCCACAAATAGAAATGGGTTAAGGCTTGGTCAACATCAATTTTTGACTTTTTCAGATCAATATCGACCAAAGTGGCCGATACATATGCCCGGTATTGTTTCTTCTTGTTTTGTATCGGCCGCTTCGGACCGATACACATTGGTCGTTACGGATGTATCGGACCAAGTGTATCGGTCAATCACCTTTGGTGCTTCTTGTGCATAAAATGTATCGACCTATCTTGCCGGGTACAAACACCTCGGTACTGATTCCTCATAAAATGTATCGGCCTCACCAAGCCGATACAAGTTGGCTGATACAAGCATATCGGTCCATTTTGGTCGATATTGGCTCTTCGGGAATTGTATCGGCTGATCCAACCGGTACAGGTTGGCCGATATTTCTTCCTAATTCTCTTCTTTGCTCTTTTTTATCCTTTTCACACCGGTTTGATTCCAATTAAGCTTTGCACATTTTAAACACCTGAAATATGCAATAACGTGCAAGATACAACCAAGATTTGAGATTCTTTTGAATTTAAAGAACTATGGCTTCCTTCCTTTATTCATTCTTTTACCATTTCTTGGGCCTTCGCCTCTTTGCATTACTCATTGCCAAACTCTTTTTTTTACTTCCCCAAATCCTTTACTAGATGATACCATTTTGTTTCTCTCTTATTGTTCCCTTCCTAAGTTATCCTTAAACATTCTTTATCCATTTCTACTTTTTTTCCAAACAATTCTTTCCTTTTATTAATTCCCACAATCATCCCGAGTAAATTCTCATCCTAATCCTATCTAGTTCAAAAATCGTGAACTAGAACTACATTAGGTTCAATTCCTGTCAGTTCAAACCTAACACTTTCTACCAAGCTCATTTCAGAAAAGGCCTAACGCTCAGTAATAACAAGTGGCTTGAAAGAAAGTGTGTTTTAGGGTGGGGATCTACTTGGATTAACAAGAGTGCCAAAACGGTGAAAGATAATCCAAGTATGTATAATCTATCCATGAGTTCAAATCTAGCAAATAGTCATGATAATTAAAAATCAAATTCAGGTTCTAATATATAGAGATAAAACTTCAAATCACAACATGCTTTAGAAAAGTAGAGATCATACAATTTCACATTTCAAGCTTGGTTCAGTTTTAGTTCAGATTCGATCTAGATGCATTAGACAACTAATAACCAGGACAACGACATCAATTAGTAAAGCAGCAAATTTATGAGGCAAAGATCATCCTAGTTCCCATGCATATGCAAGCTGGCCTAATCAGGACTAAATGCAATACTATTACGACTAATGCAACTAAATGAACACCTTTTTTTAGAAAACGGTTTTCGAAAAAAATTCAAATTGTTATGGTTTTTCTATGCCTTAGATGAGAAATTTGAAACAAAAGAACAAATAAACATGATTAGATACTTCCTAAACCCTCCCCCAAACTCAAATTACACAGTCTCTTGTGTAACAGAAATTCAGAGGAAAGTTTACAAGACGAGAACAAATAAACACAATGCGAATGAAAAATCAAAATATGTGTATGTACAAAGGTGAAAGGTGTACCTCAATAGTGGTCGGAGTATTCAGGACGACCATCATCATCCGAAGAGAAAATGGAAGTGTTGGTAATGGACTTTGGACTGAAATCTTCTGGAAAGCTTTGAATTGGCTGAACCTATAGATGAATCAATCAAAATCACAAACCAAAATCAAGATACCCACAATTATTCACTTGAAATATGAAAAAAAAAAACTCAAATCAAAGGATATGTACAAAAGGATAACATGAGATTTCCTCTCAAGTGGGCTTATTTTAAGTCTCCAAGCTCGACTTCCTATTTAAACTCTATTGACCCTGAGACGACTCTCCAAAGAGAATCGAGTTCTTTTCACCAGGATTTCTTCCAGGATTTATCCAACCATCCACGTTTGGTGCGGTTTCTTTGTTGTGCACTTCAAATTCTTTGACAAGCTCTTCAACCAGTATGATTGAACCATCATGTAGAACTTCTTTGATTTTGAATTTCCTTGAGCATTTTGGAGTCACCTCTCTTGGAAAATGCTTGAGCTTTGGGTTGAGTAGAAGCACTTGATCACCAATTTTGAAGTCCATTGTTGGAGCTTTCAGCTCAAACCAGTCTTCAGAATTTGGTTTTTCTAAAGTGGGTAGCAGAGGTGGGTTTTAGTTGAGTCTGGAATTAGTTGGTAGCTCCAGTTTCGTGCTTTTCTCATAATCTTCAATAACTTCTAATTCAGGCCCTTTGTCATCTCCAAAAGCTTCTTTATGCTTCAAGACTTGGGTGGAGTTCCCAATCAAATCATTCTCCAGTGAATCACTGCTTGAGTACCCATCTTCGTGATCCTCCTCATTCATCTCCTTGATAGAGAATAATTTTTCTTGAATTGTGGGTTTTTTCATGTTGTCCCTGATGTTGAAGATCATCTTGAGACATTTTCCAATTTTTAATTTGGTGTTGTCTTTCCTGAGATTGATTACAGCTCTAGCTGTTGCTAAGAATGGTTTTCCTAAGATCAATGGATCTTTTGGTTCCTTATCCATATCCAACACCACAAATTATGTGGGTATATCTACATTGCAAATCTTGATGGATAAATTTTCCAGAGTTCCAATAGGTTTCCTAGTTGATCTATCTGCCAACAACATATTTATGTTAGAAAATTTATATCCATTGAATCCCAACTTCTTGGCAACTGAAAGAGGCATCAAATTGATGGATTCTCCTAAATCACACATGCATTTGTTAAAGGCCAGGGGGCCTAGTGAGCATGGTAGAGTGAATAAGCCAGGATCTTCTTGCTTTTCTGCTTTGATTGCATTGCATTCACCATTTGGTATCAACTTCCCTTAATTTCACCATCCTTTATGGATTTCTCAAAAATTGCTGGGTATTTCTCCATTATCTCCTTCTTGAATCTTGATGGGAATGGTAACTTGGGTATGTAGGGTGGTGGAAAAATAGGCCTTTCCTTTTCCCTTGAAGCAGATGGCTTTTCAACAAAAACATGATTTACTCTGGTTTCGTCCACTTCAGAGAATCAGTTTTTCAGAGTCTGTGATTTGAGCTTGATTTAAGTTCAAATCCCCCAAACATGAACCACCATGTCCTCAATGATGGGAGTAGCACAATGTTGATCAAGTAGATCATGGGTATTCTCCAAGAAGATGGCATTGACTTTTGCAAAGTCAGTTGGGTTATGAATAGCTTTTCCTGGAATTTGACTATTTGGTTTTGGAGGAGAAACAAACCTGCTTTCAAAAGAAGTTACCCTTGAGTTCAAAGTTTTGATCTTCGCATATATATAACATTGATTGAGAAATTCATCTTGTTATTGAGTTCAACAAGCTTCTTAGAAGTCTCCATTGCACCATTTGCTTGACCTTGAAGAAGTTGGTGCATCATGGCTTCAACATTTGATTGTGGAGGTTGTTTAGGTTGTTGTGCAAAACCAGGAGGTGCACCCATTGGTTGTTGCTGTTGCAATCCACTTTGAGAATGTGGGTTAGGAACAAAGCCTAGATGTTGTTGTGGTGGAGGATAAAACTTGTTGTTGTTGGGGAAACCTTTGTTGTAACCATTTTGGTTTTGAATATAGCTAATCTCTTCTAGCTGATCATTCACCCCATCTTGAATTTGAGCGTTGTTTTCTTCACCAATAAAATGAACTTTTTGTTGTTGGGATAAAATCAATATATCCAATTTATCATTCAGGAGTTTATCTCCTTCCTATGTTTCTCCACATATCAACACTTCCTCTAACACTTCTGTCATAGTCCTCATTGTAGTTCCCATCAGACTATGCTAAGTTTTCAACTAGCTCCCATCCATTATCAACAACTTGATTAAGAAAACTTCCATTGCCTGTTGTGTCAAGTAACATTCGGATTTTGGGAAGAGCTCCTCTATAAAGTGTGCTAAGAAGGGATTCATTGGTGAACCCATGATGTGGACACTGCAAAGTGTAGCCCTTGAACCGAACCCAAGCTTCACGAAATGTTTCTGCATTCTTCTGAGCAAAGCCTAAAATCTCATTGCGAAGTCTAGGTGTTCTTGAATTAGAGAAGAAATTGGCTAGAAAAGCCTTCTTGCAATCATTCCAAGTAGTGATAGAGTTATGAGGAAGAGCCTTCTCCCATTGATGGGCCTTATCTCCCAGATAGAATGGGAAGAGTCTCAGTTTGAAGGCCTCTTCACTTACTCCATTGATCTTTGTTAAGTTACAAAGCCGGTCAAACTCATCTAGATGGTCTAGGGGTCCTCCAATGACAGCCCATTAAACGTGTTCCCTTGAATCATGGCAATCAAGTTATGTTTGATCTCGAAGTTGTTGTTATGGAAAGCATGTGGAACAATTTCATGGCAATGAGTATGAGTGTTTGGTGCATCTCCAGCACCAATAGTACGTGCATTGTTCTGGTTATTGTTGTTTTCCTCCATTTGAAAATCTAAATGTCTCAGATGAGCTATTCGCTCATGTTCAAGTGTGTTCCCGTTCGAGGGCAGGAATGTAGTCAACGATCGGTAATAAGTCAGTTGGTCCTCTACTTCTCAGGTTCATACACCGAAATGAAAAAATAAGGAGAAAAAAAAATTAATAAAATAAAGGAAAATAGGCTTAGTCCCAAAAAAACTCAAAGTACTAATGGTCAAACAAATTCCTGAATTGGCAACGGCGCCAAATTGATAGTAGGATTTTTCAGTATTAAACTACTTCAATTCCTAATGCACCATCATCCTCATTGCAATATAATAGGTATCAATCCAAATAAGAATGATCAACGCACTAAAACTTACAAGAATCTCATTTAGTTTAAGCCAAATCAATAAGTGCTTTAATTCTAAACATCCAAATCATGCATTAAACAAAGATAAACAAAAGTCAACTAAAAATTCAATTACAACAAAAGTCAACATTAATTAAGAGAAAAGTCAACTAAAAGTAGAAATGTAAATCAAGAAGAAATTCTAACCAAATGGGCAAAGGTAATCGACTCGGCGATCAAATGACATTCAATGATGTTAATACTCACATTCCAGTGCCAATCTTTGGTCTAAAATTCTCTTAATTAGACTAATCCACTCTCATGGCACTAATCATTCTCCTAATCATGCAACTAA
>OVBE01008212.1:0-17464 GCA_900406425.1 Iberis pinnata
CAAAGGAGCTTGGAGCTGTCACTTTCGGTCTGAGCTTCTGGTTGTGTCATTGATTAAACTGAGCCTCTGACCTTGGACAGCATATTCTACACTCATCTAATGGCGCCCAAGACTATTTTGAACTCATTTGAATTAGGTTTAAGTTGCTTTGTCTATATAAACATTGTATCACTTCCTTTGTAACTTAAGGAGAGAAAATCTCTCACTTCACAATTCTAAACTTATCATTCTCTTAAATTCTCGAGTTATATCTCTTAAGACACTTAATCTCTCTTGTTCTTGAACTACATTCTCATTCTTGGTTACTTGAATCTCTCAATCATTCTCTAGACACAATTCTGGTTACTTATTCTCTCAAACTCCTTAAGTGTTTCTCCATTCTTCTCTTTATATTCTCTCTTATTCTATGAGTTGAGCACTCAAATTCTAACAAGCAAGAGGTCCTAGAGTACCTAATTTCCGAAATTTTTCACTTCATTTAGTTTAGCTTTATCTTTCAAATTGTTTTAAGGCTATCAAATGTGTTCTTGAGCTTCTGGTTTTTCTTAAATATGTTTTTCAGAAGTTTCAACTTCTTAAATTTGTTTTCTAAATCTTTAAATGGTTAAATCTGGGTTTAAATTTCTTCTCCCTAGTCTCTCAATGTTCTTGAAGCATTGACTCTATTCTAAGAGGCTGGAAAAAGGATTTGAATCTTTTCTCCCTTGTTTTAAGCCTTTCAAATCTTTCAAATCTGTTTTAAATCTAAAAAGCTTATGCTTTTAAGTATGGGTTTATAAAATTCTTTCCTCTAAGCCTTTCAATGTTCTTGAAACAGTGATTCTATATCAAAAGGCTAAAGAAAGGGTTTGAAGCTTAGATCCTTGTTTAAGCCATTTTCAAGGCCTTAAAATCTGTTTTGAAGCAAAACAGCTTCTGGTTTTGCTTAAACCAGTTTTTCATGAGTTTGAAGCTTAAAGCTTCTGTTTTTGAAATTTTTATTCGGTCAAAAGGTGTTTAAAACCTGTTTTGAAGCAAAAGCTTCTGATTTTAAAAGGTTTTATTCGGTTTTGATATGTAAGAAAGAGGAACCAAGTTCTTTAAAGCTTGTTTACAAGTGGGACTTTGCCCTTATGGGTGGAAGTGAAAGGGCTTGATGAATCATCTTCTTGCATCTCTTTAGAGAAGAGAACCATGAAAGCTTTGTTCTTATTGAATCCAAGCTCATGATGTATCCAAATCCCCAAGGGACAAAACCCTTCTTTAAAATCAAGAAAGAACCTTGATTTATTTTCTTGCATAAGCTTAAAAGTCATAAGAATCTGTCTTGGTTAAAGAGATCCATAGTCTCTTTGATATATATAAAACATAAGAGATTATGTTGAATCTGAATGTTTGAAGGAGAAGAACCATGATTTCTTTACTCTTATTAGTTTAAGAACATGATGAATCTTAGCTTCTCAAGGGAAAAAACCCCTAGTTTTATATTGAATGTGATCCTTGACTCCTTTACTTTCATAAGTTCAAGGAGCATGTTGAATTCATTATGTCCAAAGGATGGAGAACCTTTTATCTTTTGTTTAAATGAGCAAAAGGAATATGTTGAATCAAAAATCGTTGTTTAGAAAGAGAACCATGAACATTTCACATTATAAGTGTTAGTGTCATGTTGAATCCAAAAAGAAGGATGAACCTAAGAACATTCAAGCAAGCTTGAAAATTGTGAGCCTTAAAGGATAGTGAACCAAGCTACTATAAAGTATCGTGTAGAATCCAAAGTCCCCGTTCTAATCGGTTTCCAAACTCTTAGAGGTTTAGCCTCTAGTTTTTTCAAAATGTTTTCATTAGGATGAGCCGAGACAAGTTGGGCCAAGTTACTCTTTGGACCAGACTTGAGTCTTGGCCATACTCAAAAATCATTGACTAAAGTTGATTAAGCCATAATTAGTCAAGCATTAGCCAAGTTACTCTTTGGTTTTTGTTGGCTTCTTTTTTAGCCGAGTCAAGACAAGGTCAAGTTGATCTTGGGACTTATTCTTAGTCTCGGGTGTTTGAAAAAGTGATCTAACCAAGTTACTCTTCGGTTGGCCTTAACAATATGATCTAAAGTCTTGGTTAAAGAATCCTCAATCTAGTCATATTGAGCAAATTGTGAAATGAGATTGAACTAGGACCAAGTTGCTCTTTGGTCTTAGTCTAAACCAAAATCAACACTTTATGCCAAGTTTCTCTTCGGCTAAAGGAAAACCGAGTCAAGAAAAGGCCAAGTTACTCTTTGGACCTTACTTGTCTTGGCTAAGCTGTCTAGATCATATTAAAACATGGCCTAGAAGTTGTGAAAACAATGCATCAAGCATTGTCCTAAAGTTGTAAGACCAAGACAAACTTCGGCCAAGTTACTCTTCGGCCTTAGATTGAGTCTCCGCAAATTCAAAACCCTTGCCCAAGTTTCTCTTTGGCCAAGTGGAATAAGAGTCAAATCTCTAAAGGTAGTCTCGGCCTTGTGCTTTAAGCCTAAGTCTTGACCAAAATTTTCCTAGACTTAGACTTTGGACATTGGTTCTTTCAAAATTATCTTTGGTCCATTGTGACCACTTTAAAACGTTTTACAAAATAATAGTGTGTGAACCAAGGATAATAAAGAGTTAAACTCTTTGGTCTTTGATGAATCCAAACACTTGGAGTGTTTCAAAATCCTAGGATGAACCTTTAAAGTGAGGGGGAGTTTCAACAAAAATTCTCAAGTCTCACCATAAAGAGCCTATATTGCTGAATAGTTTCAAATGGCTAATGGCCAATTTCTAAACTCTTTTTCCTTTATGTTAAGATATACCATCTGTTCTTATGCTTAGAAGTATCTAGGTTTCCTAGAATGCTTCTGTTTTATTTAAAATGATTGCCTAAGCTAGCTATTGGAATTTGTCTTAAAATGTTTATGATTTTTTATTCATGAATGATCATGGTTTTACCTAGGTTGCTCTAGATTTGATCAAGTTTCAGTCTAAGGAGGACTTAAGATGATTGTGTATGTTGTTTGCTTGTAGCCTAAGTCTAGTTTCTTTTAAAGTTCTAGGTTTTCATGAGCAATGGTCATGCATGCAAGAATTTTAAATATATTCTCACATACTTTTTGCGCTTATCTGGCTTGTTTGGTTTTATAAATTGTTTGCAAAAGTCTATTTTCAAGCTCTTAGTCATTTTTAACTTAGAAAACCTTTGTTTCTAAGTTGCTTTCTTTTGAAATTCATTTCATATGACCTGTGTGATGAATATTAGCATCATATACTAATAAATGCCTTGTTGATCAATGTGTAGATGACTCTGCACCTTAACCATGAAGGGGGGAAAAGAAAGAAAGACACTCATGATCATGGTGTTTCGGACAAAGGAAGCTCAAGAAGTTGATTCAAAGGAAGGTTCAAGAAGCCAATTCCAAAGGACTACTCAAGAAGTTAAGCCATTCAAATTCAAACCAAAAGAAGCTGGTCCAAGAGACTACTCAAGAAGCCAAAACAGAAATCAAGAATCACGAAATATCAAAAAGTCTTGGACAAGTTCTAGGAAGAGATCTTCAAAATTTAATCTCGGAGTAGTCTCGGAATAGTTCTTGGCCAGAGAAAAGAAAGAAGAGCCATCGGGCCAAGTGGTGTGCTCTAAGAGCTATCGGGCTAGTTTTGTGCAATATCTAGCCATTCGGCCAAGTTGCATGATCATCAAGCTATCAGGCCAAGAAGAATGAAGCATCGAGCTATCTTGGCCAGAGAAAGGAAAGAAGAGCCATCGGGCCAAGTGGTATGTTCTAAGAGCAATTGGGCCAATTTTGTGCAATATCGAGCCTACAATGCGCATTGGTTTCCGGTAATCATCAAGGAATTTCACGAAGAGAAGATCTCGGCAAAATTTAATTGTCTATCTACCAAATTCAGCTTACATGGGCCTTTTTGGATAAGGAAGAGTCTAGGAGAAGAAGTAGAGCTATTGGATAAGTATTGGCCGATAGTCACACATATTGGTTATTCATGCGCATTCAAAGACATAGACATAATGGATGTAGGTGCATTAAAATGCACTTTCTTATAAAACCAAGAGGGTGATTGACACAAAGGAAGATTTTCTAGATAATTTTTGGCCGAGAGTCACACATATTGGTCATTCACGCGCATTCAAAGACAAAGACAGAATGGATATAGGTGCATTCAAATGCACTTTCTGATCAAAACAAGAGGGTGATTTACACAAAGGAAGATGTTCTGGAACCTATACTTAAGAAGGAACAATATCCAAGTGTATTCAACATAATCAAAGTTTGGATTAAGGATTTATAAGAGTTTCAAACTGAAGGAGGCAGAAGAAGAAAATCTCGGACATAGGTCCAGTATTTCGAAGGTTCTGTCCAAACCATAAGGAACCAGCTCATGAACTTAATTGTTATGAAAACTAGACTAAAAATTGAGTCTAACAAAGGTGGAACGGACCCGAATTATGTATGATAAAGAGGTGATGGTCTATTCAAGACAGATGATTGAATCTGGTAGAGTCTGCCGGTTATTAAAGATTGGGACAATAACCCAACAAGAATGGTCTACTTCAAGAAGGTTTTCTCATGAGAAGATCAGAAGAGTAGCTTCTAAAGATTATGAAAATAGCCAAAGTACTAAAAGACATAAAGGATTTGGCCAAATCCCCTAACCATAAGACTATACTCTTTTTCCCTTGATATGGTTTTATCCCAAAGAGGTTTTACATATCAAGGTTTTTAATGAGGTAGATCTTTATGGTTCAAATCTCAAACCATTCATTAAGGTTAAAGATTGAGGGGGAGTATTGAAATGAAGAACCCCTAATCTTGAGAATCTATACTCTTTTTCCCTTAGTGAAGTTTTATCCTAGGAAGTTTTCTTCACTAAGGTTTTTAATGAGGTATATCTTCTTGATTCCAAGCCTAACCCATTCGCGTTGAGTTAAGCTTGAGGGGGTGTGCTGAAATAAAGATCTCATTTGAAGAAGATGAAGATCTCATCAAATCCAAAGACCCTGAGCCACTTTTAAGAAGATGTGCAAAATCATGGCAAGTTATGAAGATGCTCAAAATCAGTATACAACGTTCAGAGACTCAAGATATGAAGTCAAATGTGGATTATGAGATGTGCAAAATCAGTGTATTTCGGATGTGGAAAATCACTACAATCCGGAATACATTAGACAAGCCAAAAGAAGAATTGTGCATTTTCAGTACACCTTATGTTCTAAAAATGTTCATGTGCAAATTCAGTAATCAAGTCTTAGGAATTACTCAAGATACGCAGATTAAAGTTTGGGTAAAGTTTAAAGGCTAATATAGTTGTTTGAATGCATCAAGACACAAAAGAGTCTTGGTTCATCATAAGAAAGGTTTGGCTCATACTAAAATGGTCAAAAAGCACTTTTGGACTATAGAACAAGTCTTCCCAAAAGCAAAAGCAAAATGGACACCTTGCATCTTATCCAAAAGTGGTCCTTCAAGACAAAGAAAATATCTTCTCCTTTACCCAAGATGGAGGCTGCGAATTCTTCTAACATTTTAGGGTTTCCTTTACTTTGTAAACTCTATTTATAGATCTAAGGCTCCATTTGTAATGTTTAAGTTGGGAGAAAACAATCACATTCTTCAATAAATCTCTCTATACTCAAATCTGTCCAAAAATCATTCTTCATCATTCTACATCATTCTTCTTCATTTTTAATGAGTTAATCACTCAAATCTTTACATTACACACAAATGCTTATTCTAACACTTCATACTCTTATACTTCAATTTTTGTTACTAAACTTACTCTCATACTTGAATACTAAATCATTCTGGCTCTTATTCTCAATTCTGGTTACTTGATGATTCTTGAGTATTCTTCTCTATATTCTCTTTAATCTTCAAATTGTAACAACTACAAAGTATATCCCTTGAACCGCTCACATGGTTCCCAAAATGTTTTTGCATTCTTCTGAACAAACGCTAAGATTTCATTGCACAGCCTTGCTATCCTGATGTAAAGAAGAACTTGGAAAGGAAATCTTTCTTGCAATCATTCCAAGTAGTGATATTGTTATGTTGAAGTTCCTTCTCCCATTGATGAGCCTTAGCGCTCTTAAATGCCTTTGTAACAACTTGATGTTGTTAAGATGTTGTAAGAAATGATGCTTGCCTTTTGATTTTGTTTGCATTAAGTTTTTCTTCTAGAGTGGACAACTAACTCTGGTATTACCCATGTGAGTGAAAAAGACAAATTATATGAGTACTTGAAATGCAAAGACAAAATCTGAACACAAAGTGAGTGATCAAAATAGAAAGAAAACGGACTTGATCTCAAAAGATTTGAAATCCAGAATGTAACAAACAAACACTCAATTGGCAATGGTGCCAATTTGATAGTAGGTTATTTCAATGGTGTACTATTTAAATTTCCTAATGCACTATTATTTTCATTGCATCATATAGGATTGTCAATCCAAATGGGTGAGCTATTAACCACTCTAGATATGATCAGATTCAATTAAGTCAAGCCAAGTATTTAAAAGTTTAAAACTAACAACCTAATAAAACATAATAGACATGAGAAACTAATCTTAAACATAGGAACTAACATGCAATTATTCGAACTAGACAAAATGAGCAGTTGCAGAGCAAGTGAGTAAATGAAACTTGAAATCAATCAGAGAATGAAGTTCCTAAGGATGGGGGGTAATTGATTAGTTATCCTCAACCTACCTAAATTCTTAACATATATCAAAAATGAGCTAATTCCTAGACAATAGACTTTCAATCTCTTGACAAATGATCTCAAGCTAAGCAATATCCAGACCTAACTCTTGTTAACGGAACACTACCTAGCAAGCATGAAGAAACAATCTATTAAAGTCAATAAGAGTCCTAAAAAACCAATCACTTAGGATAGGAATGCTAATATTTGAAATTAGTTGGTTTAGACATTTCAACAAACACTTGTTGTGTATGGAAATATCTAAAATCATATTATTGAATAATGAAGATCAATGATTTCAGATAATTTCGGCCAGAATTACTGTCATACAAAGATTGGAAATTTACAAGTAGTTCCTGTACGAATTTTGGCTTTGGTTCTTCAGAATGTTGTAGGCCTTGACATTTTCTTTCCAACGGATATACGATCGCCAATTTTGGACTTACGAGTGAAGAGATACATGCATAAAAAGGAGGAGCGTTTTCCAACATTAAATGTGCTTTTACTTTATGTTTTTTGCTTTTTATGATTCCTAAGCCATGCAAGGTCATGCAGGGGCTATGTATTTGTTGATTTAAGCTCTTGTAAACCCTTAATATAATAAATTCAATTGAATCTAATCCTTTCTTTCTCTATTTTCGTCCATCTTCTTCTCCTCATGTGTTCTTGATGTTATTCATTACGTTTTCAAAATTATAACGTGGTATCAGAGTCTTGAAGGTCCTATACACATTTATCTTCCTAAAAAATCATTTTGGTTACTTCTATTCTCATTCTGGTTCACTTTAAATCTAGTTCTTCAATTGATTCTTAAAATATGGGTTTACTCTTTATTCTGGTCCTTATTTTGCATTCTGAGTTGTTTTTAAATTCTGGTTCGGATTCTAAAGTTATATTTTGGTTATTATGGTTCTTAGACATCACCCAAATTGTTTTGAAGCTCATTGATCATTCTGGTTATTCACCATTTGTTTCTAACCATACTCTGGTTTTTAAGCTCCTAAGGATGAAATCAAAAGCTTGTAAGGTTCAACAACAAAGGACCCTTTATGCATGAAGGTAAGAAGATTCTTATATGCTATCATTGCAAGAGGAGTGGCCACACCAAAGAAAAGTGTTGGGTCTTACATCCTCACTTTAAACCAAAATGGTTAACTTCTAAGCTCTTCAAAAATAATTTCTCTCAAAGGGAAGTACAAGGAGAAAGTTCAATAGCTTTTGTACGCTCTATACCTCCTCAATTGGGAAATCATGCCATGAATATGGGCAATGATGAGTTGGTAAGAAGGTCTAACCTTGATGCCTTAATCAAAGCCTTGAAAGAGGCTTCCAAGTCTGGTATATCCTATAATACTCATTATCCTATTAAGCCTCTTGTTATTGATTCGGGTGCTTCACACCATATGGTTAGTAATTCTGAATTGGTTAGTAAGTTAGAACCAGCTGTAGGGATTGTTATTATTACAAATGGAGATAGAATACCCATTAAAGGCATAGGAGAAATTAATATGATTGATAAGCCATCTAAGGCATTATATATGCCAAATTTTACATCGAACCTCTTGTCCGTGAGAAAAGTTACTAAAGATCTAAAGTGCAATGTCATTAAGTCCTACAAATGTTTCTTTTCAGGATATTGAGACAAGGAAAATCCTTTGTAAGGGAGAAACAAAAGAAGGGTTATATGTGCTCAGAGTGAAAATTTAAGAGATTAAGAAGCTCAATCCATGGTGGATTGAGTAGAGACTGAGAGAGAATAAAAGAAATATCAAAACTTTTGATTAAAGATTGAAACTTTTCTTCATAATTTCCAAAGTCGGCGCATTACAATATTTATAGGCGAACCTTAAACATACCTAAAATGGTAATTTTTAAGGTTCGTAAATAGTAAAAGGTAAAATCATTTGGTAAATGTTGACCACGCGGTTTCTCGGGTGTACGGATGTGGTCCCAAAAGCAGGCCACCCGCGCGTGTGATTGGCATCTTCAGTGACTCGACCAAATCAGTCCCAACGGCTATAACACTCTTTCTAGATCCTTCTTTAACTCGAACAGCTAGCTGAGACTTGGAATGATCGAAGGATCACGTAATTTGGCCAAGACTTGAGGTAAATATTGTTTCTCGATGGTTATCAAGAAACTGCGCATTGCCGATGAAGTCTGCGCATGTTTTGATCGAGCCAAACTTTGATTTATGCGCATCAGTATGTCCCACATGTTTCTCCTTCGATCCTTGTATCACACGCTATCCGAAATACGCGCATAACTCAAGTCTAGCCTTGTTCCGGCCACATGGCCTGAATGACCCATGCGCATATCCTTACGTCCTAGTCTAGCTTTCGTCTTGTCCTGGTTCCGATACTGCGCATGGTTCCAATAGTCCCGATAGTCCTTATTTTGGGCTGATAGACTTGTTCCCGCATATCTTGGCCTTCGCTCGACTTCTTGCCTAGCCCGATAGACCCGATACCGAATATCTCGCACTTAGCTCAATATGTCTTGCATGTTCTGTTCCAATGGACCCGATATCGCCTAATCCAACCTTGACTTGATATAACCTTCATAGCTTGGCTCGATAGACCCTATATCGTATATTTTGGCTTTGACTCGATATGTCTCGTTTTTCTTGGCCCGATAGACTCAATATCCGCATGGTCGATGATTATTTCCCGACTTGGCCTAGTTTAGGCCAAGTCGACCCATTCTCATTCTTTTGACATTTCTAGACTTCCTTTTTCCTTTTACACATCATAGAATACTTTTCCTTTGCCTTTCCTAAGTTTTGGCCTAGTGATGACCAAAACTCAACACTCCCCCTCAAGTTCAACCGAGGTGCTTGGTTGAACTTGGAACCGTGAAACTTTTTCTCATTAAAACCTTTAGAGAGAACACCACTTTGGGACAAAACTCTCCAAAGGAAAAAAGAATACATAGCTTCACGGTGAGGGAAGCTACTCATGAATGGTGTTTGTGAGTCCTAGTTTCCCATGGATGAACTCACAGACTTGTGTACTAGCTTCTTTGGTGAAGATGTCGGCCAATTGATCCGAGCTTCTTGTATAGCATGGTATAATGATTCCATGCTCTGACTTATCTCACTTTGTGGCAATCCACCTCAATGTGCTTGGTCCTCTCATGGAGCACATTGTTTGATGCAATATGTATAGCCACCTGGTTATCACAATGCATAGTTATTGGATTCTTGGATTCAATGCCCATATCCTTGAGAAGTCCCTTGAGCCATGCTAGCTCATTTGTTAACTTCCTCATTCCCCGGTACTCTGCCTCTGCGCTTGAGCAGGAAACAATCTTTTGCTTCTTACTTCTCCACGTGACCAAGTTCCGACCAATAAAAGTACAATAGCCGATGGTAGATCTTCTATCATTCCGGTCTCCTGCCCAATCCGCATCACAGTAGCCTACAATCTTGGAACTTTTGTTGCTACCCATCCAAATCCCTTGGCCAGGAGCTCCTTTAGGGTACCTCAAGATTCTGTCAATCATGTTCCAATGATACTTCTTTGGCTTTTGCATGTGTTGGCTCACCTGGTTCACAGCAAAGCATATATCAGGACGAGTGATAGTCAAATATATTAGCTTACCTACTAGTCTTCGGTATTTATGGATATCTTCAAAAGGTTGATCCTCCACTTCTCCTTCTATTATGGTCTTATAACCATCTTCGACAGGAGTTTTGCAAGGTTTTGCTCCAAGCTTTCATGTTTCACGAAGAAGGTCGAGAGTATATTTCCTTTAAGACAAGAACAAACCATTAGATGATCTACATATTTTAATGCCAAGGAAATACTTCAACTCTCCTAAGTCTTTAATATCAAACACAATTTTAAGATGATCTTTAATCATTTTGATTTCTACCTTGTCATCCCCTGTGATGATAATATCATCCACATACATAAGGATGACTACCTTACCTCTTTGGCCATGGAGGGTAAACAAGGTATCATCCCCTTCTGACCTAGTAAAGCCTTGTGTGAGAAGTGTAGAACTTCGTTTATGGTACCATGCCATAGTGGATTGTTTAAGTCCATAGATAGCTTTGTTGAGCCGAAGCACCTTTCCTTGGCCAACTGATCCTTCAAGGCATGGTGGGGGACGCATGTAAACTTCTTCTTCCAAGTCTCCTTGCGAGAAAGCATTCTTCACGTCCATCTGCCACAAGTGCCAAGATAGGGTAGTTGCCAATGACATTATCACTCTTACCGTATGAAGTTTGGCTACGAGAGCAAAAGTATAAAGATAGTCTTCTCCATAGTTTAAGTGAAGCCTAGAGCCACTAGCCTAGCCTTATGTCTTTCAGTATCCCCATTTGCTTTGTATTTTATAGTGAACACCCATTTTGATGTCACTGCCTTCTTTCCCTTAAGAAGGTCTTCTTCTTTCCAAGTTTTGTTGTTCTCCATGGCCATGAGCTCATTCTTAATAGCCACTCTCCATTCTTTTGTTTTGACAGCTTCTTCATACGTCTTTGGAATCAAATCTTGATCAATCTTTTTCATAAAGGCTTGATGAGTCTTTTGGAATTTGGCCAATGAGCACACATTTTAAATAGGATGGGCTACGGCCTTGTTGTTGTAATACACCCGAGTGTTCCTCTAATGAGATGGTGGGTATTTGATCCTGGTACTTCTCCTCAAGACTAGTTGGGGAAGGTCATCTTGTTGTTCTGGTTGATTTTGATCTTCAAGATCTTCATCCGAATTTGGTAAAACTCTCCCTTGATCATGTACGATTGAGTCCGAATGACTTGAAGATGATGATTCAGTTGGATCTCTCTGGTTCCCCCCTTCATGATCAAGTGGGATGTTTTCAACACCTTGTTTCCCCCCTTCATGGTTAAAAGGTTGTGGTCTTGTGTCTTGAGTGTGATCTCTGGGAGTTGCATCTTGGTTGAGGATTCCTAGAGTATCCAGCACTCGTCTTAGATTCTCGGCTCTATCGGATGTAGAAGTGGATAAGTCCTTAAGGCTTTCCAAATTCTTCTAACCAAACATGCCTTGTGTCTTAAGGAACTTAGCATCTATTGAGACTAACACTTTCCTTGTCTCGGGTATATACCATTTGTAACCCTTTTTGTTGGAGGAGTAGCCAATGAACATACCCTTGACACTCTTTGCATCGAGCTTACTCCTTTGATCACCTGGAATCAACACAAAGCACACACATCCAAAGATTTTTATATCACTTAAATATGGTTTAGCTTTATTAAGAACTTCAAAGGGGGAGATGTATTTTAGGATTTGTGTCGGGTTCTATTGATTAGATAGCAAGCCAACATAACCACATTTCCCCTTAACCTCTTTGGAACATTTACAGGAAACATCATTGATCTTGATATCTCCATGAGATACCTATTCTTCCTCTCGGCCACTCCATTTTGTTGAAGGGTATAGGGAAAGCTCGTTTGGTGTAATACGCCATTCTTTTCAAGATGTTCCTTGAAGGTATTTCTAGTGTATTCTCCTCCATTGTCGGATCTAAAATTTTTAATTTTATAGTTAAAATGATTAGTCACATAAGATTGGAAATTCACAAATGCATCAAATACTCTATCTTTGGATGGAAGTAATGTGATCCATTTATATTTAGACTTCTCATCTATGAAAGTAACAAAGTATACATGGTTTTCCCTAGACACACAAGGTGAAGCCCAAACATCTAAGTGTATAAGGTCAAAAAAATTTTCTTTGATTGAGATAGATTTAGAAAAAACCGACTTGCAATGTTTACCCAATATGCATGCTTCACAATTATTATTCTCGAAGGAAATGTTTGGTAACATAAGTTTAAGGGCCCTCTCATGAGGGTGGCCTAATCTCGCATGCCAAAGGACACTACTAGAGGGTTCAACATAAGTAGTAAAGACAAGAGATAAATGAGATAGAGAAGGAGGTTTCTTGAAGTCTTCTAGGACATATAGGTCCTCTTTAGTTGCTCCCTTACCAAGGACCTCTTGAGTTTTAATATCCTGAAACGAAACATCATTAGGCCCAAAAGTGACATTACATTGTAAATCATTTGTAATATGTTTGATAGATATCAATTTTAAGGTGAAAGAAGGCATGCAAAAGGCTCTAGATTCTCTGTTAAACAATTTCAAATTGCATATGCCCCTTATGGGAACCTTATCTCCATTCGAAATTACCACATTACCTAAGGCAGGTTCTATGTTCTCAATCAAGTTAACAAAGGCAATCATGTGGTGTGAGGCACCCGAGTCTAAAACTAAGCATTCATCATTATATTGAGCATTAAGTGAGTTACCCACAACATTACCAATTATGTTACAAGATTTTGTAGCCTCCTTTAAAGCCTTGATCAAGGCCTCAAATTTGCTTTTTCTTACATACTCCTCGGCATTGGAGGTGTCGGATGATGCCTTGTAGGATACTAGAGCCTTTGAGATGTTTCCTTCTTCACTGTTTTGGCTAGAGCATCCTCCATCCTCTATTTTCTCTTGAGAAATATTTGATCTTGGCCCGTTTTGCTTCGGCTTAAAGTTGTTTCCATTCCTTGTAGACCTCAAATGCAGGTGCAAAAATGATAAACAGGTTTTTACTCCTATCTAGCAAGTAATCCTAACTACTTGACTTCGATGTAATATTTAGGTGTCAATTCCAATTCAAGATGCAATTCACTAATTAGTTCTTATGAGAATTCCGTTTAGTCTAAACGATTAAAAGTGATTGTGATTATCGAATAAAATGAGATTTAATATAAAACGAAGATTGCTATAATAAAAGGCTAAACAAACGGGCTAAAGCAACGACTCGGGTGATCAATGACTTCCTAAGATGCTCTATACTAACAGTTAACTGCTAATCCTTGGTCTAAGATTCCCATTTATAGACTAATTCGCTCTCGTGGTACTAATTCTTTTCCTAAACATGCGACTAATACAATCTCTTGACTAATCCACAAGATTAAGAAACATTATGATCTAATCTATACTCAACCACTAAACTAACAAACACAATCTCTTGGCTAGGCCTCATTTAGCATACAAAGATTGATTCAGGAATTTTATCGAACACCTTTCGGGCGATAATTTTCCTATGATCTAGATTCAATTGATCAGGTTAAACCTAGCATTAAGAACATCTATTGTATGAAGATTCAAAGATTGTAAAACCTAAACATCTAGATTCGTCATCAAATCACCCTAATTTACTCAGCCCATTTGCTTAATGAAACTACTCACAACCCATGAAGAAAACACAGATTCTTATATTAGAATTATGTTTTCCCATGGTAGAAATCGAATAACAAGAATTTAGATAAGAAAATGAATACTGAAAATCAAATTGATAGAAAAGTAGACAAAGGTTTTTTACAGAGAAGTTCTAAGATAAAATGTGTTAGGATTTTGTGCACATACCGAACCGCTGGATGGCGAATATCCACACTCTTTGTTCTTCCAGCAAAGAACCGCTCCGAACCAATAATTCTCCAACACAAGTTTGTTTCCTCTTGAACTTTGACACATGTCTTCTTTCCTTTTGCCGAAAACCCGTAAATCTCCTCAAGCTTATTAAAAGAGTACCGATATTGTTTCTGTCTCCAACCCAAGAACTTTATTAACCGGTTACGCCAATCAACCTCCAGGGAGACTTAAAAAAAACATGTGTTATGCTGGTAACCCTCATGCTTCACTCCAAGCATTGACTCTATACCCATTCCCAGCATAATTTCCCGGACATCGTCCTCAATGCCCAAAGTTGATAGTGTTTCAACATCAGGAAAATGGGTCGAGTCAAAATCCATCTTCATCAATCGATTGAACCTCTCTCGGATAGACGGTTCTTTCGATCCAATTTCTCCATGGTGTCTCTTCTTGGTAAACGGTGGACCAAAATCATGCAATTCTTCTTCTTCTTGCTTGGAACCCGACTCAATCTCTTCTTCTTGGTCGGGTATTTCTTCGTCCGACGAATCTTCTGAAAGTGGTTGACATGGACGAGTTCGAGCAAAAATTTCCTCAGTCCATTTGGGGTCGTCTCGAATGACCAGTCCACCGGAACTCCTAACATTCGGTGGTACCGTTTTAGCCGGTTTTGTCTTCGGCTTTGCTATCTTCTTGCCTTTTTCTTTCCGAGTGTATTGTCTAGTAGACATTATGCACCTACAAAACCATCAAAAGAGACTTAGTTTCCAAACATTGGTGTTAAGCCAATATATTAAAAACCATTCTCAATTCCAATTCTTGCAACAATCAATGGCATAGTTCCATATCCATTCATACAAACTCAAAGTCAAATTCTTATGCTAATTCCATATAATTTTCAAGTTAGAAAAATTAATGAAATCATGATGTAAACAACTTGAATATCAAATAAACCACATGATTAAGCATGTTAACACTCTTTAGGAAGCCTAGAAACCACAACCAAACCTTTCCCCCAAACTTTTTCTACAACCTATCTCAAGAACCCTAATCATCAAAATCCTAAAATTTTGTCAAATTAGAGCCTAATCTATAACCAAATTCATCAAACAACCATTACCCATTGATAATCTAACCTTGGAAAGGAAAAATCAACCATAAATCATGAGAAAAACAAGTTTTCTCTCTTGGGTGAATAGTAAATCCGAATATTTTGAGTTTAGAATCATACCTTAGGTTGAATTAGGTGGAAAGGAGCAGGGATTACTCTAAAGCTTTGTAATAAATCGAGTTTAAGAAAAAGTTTTTTAAGAGAATTGAGTTGAAACAATGAAGAAGATGAAGATGAAGTTGAGAGGTTTCTCTCTTGGGTGAATATGGCGATGGAAAAGAGGAGAAGAAGAGATTTTTGTGTTTAAAATCGGACCTAAACTGGAGAATTAAACCAAAACCGAATTTTTAAACCAATTTTTTCGAAAATTTTAATCGGTATCGGTCACCCGTATCGGTCATATCGACCGATACGTTTCCCTTGTAACTTGTATCGGCCAGCACCGACCGGTACTTACCTGTCGGTATGGTTGTATCGGATGGAGTGCACCGATACAGGTAGCCTAACACCGAGGTATCGGTCACCATGTATCGGTTGATGTCTTCCGATATTTTCCTCACCCGTATCGGTTGGACCAACCGGTACGTGCTATCCAATACTGATGTATCGGCCACATGTACCGGCCGGTTTGGCCGATATCATTGTCCAGTTTTTCGCCTTTACCCCTTTCTCCTTGTTTGTTCCCACCGAGTCAAATACCTGTGTCTTAACACTCATCACAGCATGAAATAAAGGTTAATCATTCGAAAACACAATTAAAAACATAAAAACGAAGTAAATCAAAGGATATATATACAAAGGATAACATGAGACTGCCTCTCAAGTGCGCTTGTTTAAAGTCACTAAGCTTGACTTTGCCGTTGTTTAGGCTCACGGGTTCAGAAAGAGACACTGAATCTCTTATGTTAATGACTTCATTCGCCAAATACCGCTTCACTCTTTGTCCATTTACGGTAAACTCCTTCCCGTCTTTTCCGCTTAGCACTATAGCTCCATAAGGACGGATGTCCTTGATCTTGAATGGTCCGGACCATCTTGACTTCAACTTTCTCGGAAAAAGCTTCAATCTCGAATTAAAAAGCAAGACTTGACCACCAACTTCCAGGTCCTTGTTGATAACCTTTTTATCATGAAAGACCTTAGTCTTCTCCTTGTAGATTCTTGCATTTTCATAGGCTTCAAGCCTAATCTCGTCTAGTTCCTCGAGTTGAATTTCCCTTTTCTCCTTGGCACTCTTAATATCGAAGTTTAGCAACTTCACTGCACACATAGCTTTGTACTCCAACTCTACAGGGCGATGGCAGGATTTACCGTAGAGGAGGTTGAACGGAGTAGTCCCCAATGGAGTCTTGAAAGCGGTTTGATACGCCCATAAGGCGTCATCAAGCTTGATGGACCAGTCTTTCCTTGTAGTTCCAACTGTTTTCTCCAAGATAGCCTTTATTTGTCTATTAGACACTTCTACTTGGCCACTTGTTTGAGGATGGTATGATGTAGCAACCTTGTGCTTAACCCCGTGCTTCTTCAGTAAGCTCTCAAAGACTTTATTGATGAAATGCGATCCTCCATCGCTAATGACTACCCTCGGTATCCCAAACCTCGGGAATATGACGCTTTTAAACATCTTCAAGACCACGTTTGCATTATTGGTGGGACTAGCAACGGCTTCCACTCACTTTGAGACATAGTCCACTGCAACTAATATGTAGCAGTTTCCATGAGAATTCGGGAACGGTCCATGAAATTGATTCCCCACACATCGAAAATTTCAACCTCCATGATTGGATTTTGTGGCATTTCGTTCCTTTTGCCTAAATTTCCTGTTCTTTGACAGGAATCACACCTCGAGATGAAAGTGTGAGCATTGTCGGCCACCAAAACACAGATTGAAGTACCTTCGACACCGTTTTAAACGTGGCAAAGTGCCCACCATAAGAGGATCCATGGCAGTGCAGGAGTATCCCATCAACCTCTTCCTCAGCTACACATCTTCTGTAGAGCCCATCCTTATTCAGGGTGTATAGGTAGGGCTCATCCCAATAGTACCTTTTAACATCCTTCAAGAACTTCTTTCTTTGGTATCCTTCTACACCATGTGGTTCCTTTTCACAAACCAAGTAATTAACTATATCTACATACCAGGGTTCGTTCCATCCAGCAACGAAAACTTCACCTAATGTATATCCTGGATCTTCGGCACTGTTCAGCTTGTTGATTACTGGAGATATCGACATCAGT